>UYYG01000146.1:0-69994 GCA_900625125.1 Dracunculus medinensis | reverse complement strand
CCTCCCCCCCCCCCCCCCCCCCCCCCCCCCCCCTCCAGCCTCATCCACTATACTAAGAAAATAAAATAATTGGTGGCATATTTTATTTTATTTCTTTTCCAAATTGAACGAAATGGAATTTTTTAATAATTCAATAAGTTTAAGTCATCTTCGGGGGCTATGAGGCTATGGAAGCTGCTGTTAACATGACTTTGAATCTTGAACAATCAACCAAATATATGAGTTAAATTTTTATTTTTGGATGAAATAGATCGAATTGCATGAGAATGAGGAATGAGAATGAATTGTTGAGCAATGAGCAAGCGCAACCAACCATTAGCATTTTCGAACTACTGATAAAAATTTTCAATAAATCTTAAATCTTAGAAGTGAATTCGATTGATAGAACAAGAGAAAAAAAAAGAATAATTACCACCTAAGTGATAAGGCCTGAAAAACTTTGAAAAACTGTCGATATAATTCGTGACACATTCCTAAATTTTTCTTCTAATATATTAGAATCAGCATATTATTCATAAGAATAAAAACAATGTTTCGCCAGTACCGCTCAATTTTTATTGTCAGCATTACAAGGCAATATGCTGAGGTCATGGGTCATCCAAGAACCGATTCATACAATTTTTTTTCAATAAACGTTTCTTCTTACGTATTTGTGGAGGTCATTTATCCAATATGATTCAAATATATAATTTATTTGGCATATTTTACTTTTCTATTTTGATAGAAACTTTTCTTGCAATTTTCTATAATCTTTATCATTATTGTCATTTATCGTTATCACTGATTTAATCATTGATGATTTATTTCAATGTTTAAAACGATGTTATTATCAGAATTTGATGCGAGCAATGAAATTTATTCACACTGTAACAATTATTGAAAAATATCGAAGAATTTTAACGATTAGCGACGTTGATAAACATTTCAAAAACGTTCATCCTTTCAATAATTTCCTTTTGCTTTTTTTTTTTATAGTACTATATTTTTTTTATAGTACTATATTAAAAAAATCAGTGGTTTTTTCATGGTAATCTTCAAAACATGATAATATCAAAGAAAATCTTTGCCGAGAGTAAGACTGCTATGAACGGTGAAATCTAACGATCATGCTTATACGTCTTTCTTCATGCGATCCTTTAGGGTATCTCATCTTAATGACCAATAAAGTGAATTTAAAATAAAAATGCTATAAAAATAGATGTTTGAAATGAGATGCCTCTCTTTATTTAAAATATTGGCTGATTGAAATTGATAAATTCAAATGAATTACTAATAATTCAAGAATTTATTATTATTTTAAGGAAATTAATTGAAGAGCAAATCATATAAATCGGATTATTCATTCTTCTCGCATCATTGCTGGTTTAGTTTGTTCTATTTAGTGATAACATTTTCTAAGTTATCAGATATCTGATATATTCTAATATCATTCCTAAAATTAAATCATTTTTTCACCACACCTAACTTCCATAGGATTTAATGTTCTAATTTGTTTATTTGCACAAAGCTAAAAATGATATTTTCTATGAATAATAATTGTTTTTGAAATTAAATCGTCTAGAAAATTTATAAATTGTGAAATTGAGCGTCGCCTTCGCTGATTTAGGGCACATTCTTCGTCGTCCACCACGGGAGTTGACGCATATTTCGTTATTTGCTAAATCGTATGATGGTTGGCGTCAAAAGCGAGGTGGGCCAACCAAGAACTGGACTGACACGGTCAGGGAAGATTTTGAACGTATAGGCGAACCAGAAATATATGGATTTAAATGATGGAAAAAAGGAATGGCTTCTATTACTGTCAACGATGGCATCAGAACACACCGCTTGGAAGCGTCTTACCCTTGTAGTCGTTGGAGCCAAACTAACCAGTAATTGTGAGAGCTATTAGAAGAAGAAAATTGTGAAATTATCTCGAATAATCCCGATTTATCTCACTTATACAAATTTTATACTATATCACTTCTACATTAAAAATGCATTGATGCAAAAAAATGTGAAGTGTAAATATAAATTTCTTATGCAATTGGAATAAACGACTAATTTTTTTTTTAAAGAACACTCATCATAACTGGTTAAACTCACTCCGCCGACTTATCGCACTAGAAAAATGTGCAAGGGAGTCTCTTGGCGATAGAAGAACAGGTGAGTCGCTAGTATCATTCGGATTTCTGGATAGGTTTACTTCTGCGGGAACTTCAGCATCGCTTCGAATTGAGTAATAACCCACTGAACCATTCTACTAAACATAATAATCATAATATATATATATATTAATATTATTTAATTCTCTTTTATTTCTTTGATTTCCTTAAGTATAATAAAATAATATATAAGTCCTATTTAAAACTTGTCCTATAGGAAATCTACTTACATTTCTAACCGGATAATGCTTGGTATCCAGTTCCTTGGTGTACTTCTATTTTCAAGTGGCTTAAAGCTCAGTTAAACCAGAAACAGCGAGTGCTATTATAAAATGGAAAAAATTTCGAAATATTGAGTTCATATAAGAAATTAAAATAGGTGAAAAGAATTAAATTATTAAAAAATTGCAAAAATTGTAATAATTGCCATTATTTGGGAAAGATTTTTATAAAAGTGTCAAAAATTTTTATTTCAATTGAATTAAATCTTATTTTATTCCATTATTCAATTATTTTTTTTTAAAATTTTTATATTGCAACATAAGAATTATAAATTTGCAAAAATTTCTCATTTTAAATTTAATTTAATTTTTATTCTTTTTTATTTCATAAAGAAATTATTCCAACTGATGATAAGAACACTATTTTATTTTTAACATTTTTAACATTATGTAGAAATTTTAATAATGGATGAGAGAAGAATGAATGAAGAAGCACCAAGTGGACGGAGGACGTTACTAACGAGGGAGATTAGTGAGGTGTGCGGTTTGCATAAATATGCGAATCTCAGAGGGTCGCATCGACCACAGCATACCATTAGTACAAAACCATTAGAATATAAATGGAGACCTCCTTCGATTTTTTCAGTCGAGGGTCATCGCAATATTGTCAAAGTGCTTATAGATGTACACAACATACTTCATCTTCAATCCTTCTCTATTCCCTATATCTCATCTATATTCCTCATTATTTTAATGGATTTTATTTCCTCAAATCCAGGAATCATTCCCATTTCCTTCTTTTATTACTTTTTGTAAAGAAATCTGTTTAAATTTTTGAAATTTCCTTTGTTTTTTAAATAAACTTTAAAATAGAATTTTAATAAAAAAATTATCAGAGAAATTGTTACGATTTATTATTGTTCATCATTATTATAAACGATGTTTTTCTTATTCTTTTCTTTTGGTATTTTATATCAATTTAAATACAATGAAATATAATAAATACAATGAAATACTTTAATGCTTCTTCTTTTGCTATTCGTTCCACTGTATATTCGCATTCACATTACAGATTCCATTGATTTTCCTGATCAAATCGTTGCATAAAATTTTTTTCACCCATAATTAAATATTTATTTTTACGGGGACTTATTTTTCATTTATTCACTTAATTATAAATTCAAATGATTGAAAAAAAAAAGCTTAGATTGAATTATCATTCTCCTTTAATATTACTGATAAGGATGTGATAAAAATCTTATAACGTAGATGTTAGTATTTGAAATTGGACTTATAAACTCATTTGGCATTTTGATCATTTCAGGAAAAATAAATTTAATATAGTAAATTTAACTAAATAAATTTTTTTATTAATTCAGGGCAATTTAATATTTTTTAGTACATTCATATTTTTCTTTTTTGATTATTTTGGCTTTTTCACAGCAATTATTAACGAAATTCACTTTTCTTGTGCTAATATATTTTTTGGAGATGATCGGATGGCTCAATGTGTTGTTGCTTAATTCGAAGAGCCAATACTGAGATTCTATTCCTCGCAGAAGCAAACCTGTCTAAAAATCTGGGTGATGTTGCCGACTCACCTGTACCTCTGTCGCCGAGGGACTCCGTGGAACATTTGTCCAGTGCGACAAGCCAGCGGAGCGAGTTTAGCCAGAAATGGTGAGGACTCTTAAAAAAGATTCTTTCATAAATTTTCTCGTACTGTTTAATTAATTAATCTATATTTAATTTATTTTTACTTATATAAATTTATTTTTAAATTTGCACCAAATATGATTATTCTTTTTTTTTCCCATATTGGACTTTATATTCGCAAATTGATTGCAATTTATTTAAGTAATCGAGATTATATGCCATTTTATAAGATTTGATTTTCTCTATGGATAATTATAATAATTTTTCCTATCAAATCTTTATCAAATGAATGATCTTTTATCATTTATGATATCTCTTGAGAAAAGATCGATTTTTTATTATATTTTTATTTTAAGAAAATTTTCCTTTTTTCTCAAATTTTTCTTTTCAAACATAAATGTAATGTTGCACTTCGACTATATAAAAATATTCTCAAATTGTTTTTATTTTGTATTTATGTATTTGTAGCAAATCGAGTAATAACAATACAAAGTGTAAAAATATTCTTTCTAAACACTATTTAAAACAATAACAATAATATTTAGGAGAGCTTTACGACTGAAACAAAACCGAATTTTTGTAAATTTTTAAATTTCTCTCTTATTGTCTATAATTTACATTTATTATATTATTTATGGGATATATAAGATTTTTATATAAATATATAATATTTTTATATAAATATATAATATTTTTATATAAATATATATAAAAGTAAAAATAAATATATATATATATATCATATATATTTAATATATATATTTATTATATATATTTATTATATATAATAAATAAATATTTTATATATAATATATAAATCTTCGCAATTTATTAAAATTCTATAGCATATCAGCAAAATAATAATACGACATGAAGAATGTGATGAATTATCAGATAATGATTCTGTAATTTTTTTCTAAAGCCGATCGAAAAAAAAAGATATCTTTTTGAATTTATTGTTTTTGTCATTAAATTTGTATTACTAATATTTTTAAATTTTTTTTTCATGCAAATCTTCGCTCTCATCCAAATTTTATTATTTAATGAAAAGCATTAAATTTCACTTTAATGATAATCAGAGAATAGTTAAGGAAATGGCAAGCTCATAGATAAGATAATTTTATCAGTTGGTCACATATAGATATTTCTATGTTGCCAATATCATGAATAATTTTCTAAGAGGCTTTAATGCTTGAAATGATAATCTATATTCGATGTTCAACTCATGCTGATTGTTTAACCTTAAGGTTTTAAAGATTAAAATTTCGATAGACTTAGGTTTTATCGAAGAGACTCGCTGATCTTCTCATTTAGCGTTTAGTTATTCTATAAGATGATCTCTTTTTGGTGTGAAATCTTTATTTTAACGTTTCCTTGTCGATTTCCTCAATTTATTTCATAATCCTTTAAGGATTTTCCTTTTTAAAATATTTAAAATATTTGAAAAATTTTCTTCATAATCATTCAAAAATTTTCTTTTTAATCTTCTTAAATTTTATTTTAAATTTTAAATTGTTTTATATAATTGGAATCTTATAATTTCTATCATTTCATCTATCGAATATTTTATATTCATTAAAATGAATCATATAACTTTTTTTTTAAAAAAAATCCTTTAACATATATGGCGACCAATACAGGAATAAAAAAATATATACCCATCATAGCATTAAATAAAAAGTTTTAGATAATAAATCTTTATTCTACTTGGAGTGTGCTCACCAATTTTGCTAACTACGACCAGACAAATGCTATTAGCGAAATATATATCGATAGAAGTACAAGGAAAGTCGTCATCCGAAAGTATTTTTGAAAGACAGACAGGTTTCCTGGCAAGACTAAAACTCCAGCATCGGCACACCGAGGCGAGTACCAACAAACCACTAATAATAATGATTACATTCAATAATTTAAATTTTTATCCAATTAAGTTTTAAAATAGCAACAATATGTGATAAAATTTTCTTTGTCATAAAAATGGCACTTTATTTGTTTAATTTAATTGATATTTCATTTTTCGTTCCACTCATTTGTCACAGCGGGGCGAGATTTTAAATTAAAGCGATTTTGGCATATATGGATAGGTGAAAGAAATATTGTTCGGAGGATAGAAGGGAAGGAAGTCTTCGTACGACATATGTTGAAGAGACGACGCCTTCTTAAAAACGAATATACTTGAAACCAGTTGACTCGATGAATTATAAATTTTAATAATTTGAACTTACTCTCATTATTCCTATTGCGTATCACTACTGCTATTTTATTATTTAATTTATAAAATATAGATAAATTGCTTTTAAAAAGGCTTTATTGGGTTAATGGGATTTTTAAAAAGTCATAAATTTAATATTTAATTTAATATTAATTTATTATTTTAATTAAATCACTTTTCATAAAATTTAGAATAATGATAAAGGTGATTACTGCTTATCAAAACTTATCGCATCGTTATCACCAAATTACTTATATAAAACAATTTATATTTATCGAATTATTTCTATTTTGAAGTTAATTTTTTTTTGATTTTATAAATTTTCTCAATAGTTTACTAAATTAAAAAAGTTAATTGTAAAAATTAATATTAATTATATCGTTTTTCTATGGATTCTACTAATTTCCTTATTATTACCGTTTCTTTTTAAGAGTACTCATCATTTCTGATTCAATTTTCCCCACTGTTGTCATCTTGGAAAATTATGTATCAGAGAGTCGCTTGAGGTTAGAAGTGCAGATAACTAGCGAAGCATCCGTCAAGTGATAAATGAATCGAAATTGCTTGATCTTAGTTGGAACGATGTAATAATATACTCGATTATTCTTCGTCTCTTTTCTTTAATAATCATTCTTTTATATCAAAAATTACAAATTTCGAAGAACCTTTAATTTATTATGATGAATTTTGATTCGTTGAATGTATGGCTGTTTAATAATCGAATCAACGATTTTATATCGTTGACCACTGTCCACTTCTAATGACCTTCGAAATTATTTGCTTTTATTTTCGTCATCAGCATAGTATTTCTCTTTATTCGTTACATTTATTCACCTAATATGGATATTATTATTTATAAGAGAAATAAGAGGAAAACGATTCTTTTAGCCGTTTTATATTTTAAATAATTTTATTAAAGAATTTTATATTAATTTAGAGATTATTTATTTATTTGCTCAACTAAAATTTTCAAAAAAAAATTAAGCAACTTTAAATCATTTAAATTTATTCTCCATGGAAACGTTTTTATTGTTACCAGTCAAAAGCCCAATTTTATACAACTCATTTATTGCTTCTTCGAATTTTACATATATATTTATTGAACAATTGAATTTGTAGAAATAATTTTTATTGATGAATTGTATATATATCAGTTTAATAGTTTCGATGGGTTTCATTATACTTATTTAAAGTTAAAATTTTTTAAAATTTTTATTTCCTTTTTCTTTTCATTTTCAATAAATCTTTGAATTTTAGCCTTTTTTTATTGATATTTGCCCTCAAATACCTTTATTTACAGTTCTGTTGAGCGATTCAATTTCAAAATTTTTTCATTCATTTTTTCCGATTTTTACAACCAAAAACAAAACGATATTTTTTCGTTTTTTTAGATTTCTGAGTTGATTTTTAATCGAATTAGAATGATCTAAATTATTTTTATGTCGAAAATTAATCTGGCGGCATAATTACTGGCGTTAGAAAAAAACTAATTGTTGATTAAATAAAAAATATTCTCGACAAATTTCTCTAAACCAACCAACAGGTTTTAAGAAAAATCCTTACTCTTTCGTAAGTAATTCTTTTGTATTGCCTTCTTTATATTTAATTAATTGTTAAGAGAGGGGAAGGACGAGGAGGGAGAGGAAAAAAAGGGAGAAAGAAAGAATTATTTAAGAATTAAGGAGGATTTATTAAAAAAGATTTATGCGAATTAAATAATAACGAAAATTGCTTTTATTCCATCGCATTTTTCAATATTTAGGAATATTTTTTAAAGAATATTTTAATAAAATTTCAGTTATAATTCTTTTTTTTCTAATTTTTTAGATTTCTTTTTGCATTTTTTCCTTTTCTTTGTGTACTTCTCATTCCTCTTATTTCTTTATTTCATTCTTTATTGCTATTTTTTTCGACCCTAATTTTTTCTATTTGTAGATTTACTTTCATTTTTCTTCACGTTTAATCATTTATCATCGATTTTGTATTATTTTATTTTTTCTAGTTTTTTTTTCGTTTCTAAGATTTTCGATTATTAATTTTTCGCAGAGAATAAAAAAATAAAGCTGCTTAGATGGACGAATTCGTTTTTCGCCAGCAAAATTCGAAATTTATTTAAGTATTTTGTTTATTTGGCGATTTTTTTTTCACAAAATAAGATTTCTGCTTGATTGATAAATCATTTGAGCGTAACTTAATAGCGCTATTAGAATTTCCTTAAAAATTTTTCTTTCTTTTTTTGCTTTTATATATTTTTTATTAATGTCACGAAATATAAGTTTTTAAGTGAACATTATTAAATCAGCCAGGTTTCTTTTCTTATTTCGGCCAACTATATTGGAGAGGTACTATACTTGATGATATAAACATAATGCATCCCCAAAGCTTTTAATGATAGGTCCTAATTTCCTAAAGAAGTTATCTAAGAAAAGACTCGAATTCATGGTCGAAACACCCGGCAATGTTGCTTAGATAACTGTGGCAAATAAGCTATTTTCAGTATCTCCCTCTCTCCTATTAGCAATTTTGTTAATGGTAACATCTGATGAACATAACATATTTCCGATCTTGACATAATTATGGATGAAAATCTTCCATAATTATGATTTCGACTTCCACTGCAGAACCATAATGAAGAGATCCTCGAAAATACTAAATTCTGTTTTTCGTTCATTTAAGAGGAGCTAAACTGAAGGTTTTCAAAATGTACAAAGCGTTCGTTCGGTCGTCTTTTCTTGACTTCTTGACTACTTATTAATCCCGCGAGATACTGCGAATCAAGTAAAATAATTGAAGTATTCCGAAAATATTTTATACGTTACTTATAATTCACTTCTCTCCTATTAGCAATTTTAATCATAAAAAACAATTTGGATTTCCTCTCATCGAATTAAAAATAATTTATACTTTAATTTAATTTAATTTAACTTTAATTTAATTTAAATTTAATTTATACTTATAAAATTCTTTATAATTATATTAAATTAGATTGTTTGAAATATTAAAATTTTAAATTGAATCCAACAAGATCTAATGGGCTAAAATTGTTAAAATCTATATGCTAAACTAAACCAAGAATTCATAAAAATAAATTTTTTGAGAAATCAAATGAATTAACCTTTGATAAAAAATTATCGAAATTAAAGTTATCGCTAATAAAATAAATTTCAATTTTACTATTGATAAATATGATTAAATATATATTTTAATATCTTAATATTAAAACATAATAAAATTTTTGCAATAAATAAATTTTGAATAAGCTGATTATGCTGATTAACTGATAATCACTTTTTTTATTTGATTATATTACGATAATTTTATAATTCTATAAAATTCGATTATATTGAAAATAATTTATTGAACGAGTAATAGTATTGTTAATTAAAAGAATTTAAGAATCATATGTGCAAAGTCTTAACACTGGTTTTGTGAATACAGTAATTAAGCTGTTTAAGAAAGTAAATGCTTCGAAGTGGTGCTCGCACGGATAAATTCGATTTATTAAATACTATTGTCTGACTCGTCTGAACAGGTTTCTTGTTTTGCAAATGCATTATCATTCGTTAGGAGTTATACTGGACAAATGGTAGCGATGACCAGAGTTAATTATATTGTCATTTGAGAGAAATTCGTAAAAGAAATTAAATAATTCCACGTATTTTGTACGACATAAGATGAGTATTAGTGGGTGTTTGATTTTAGTGTGGAGGAATGAAAAATCTAGTTGTCGTACGAATGCATTATGGTAGTATCTCTCGATTATTGTTTTTTAATAAAATAGTTATCTCGTTATATGTTATGTCTTGTGGAGACCTGTAATGCTTTCAAAGTTCCAACACTATCCTAACATTATTTATTTATTTATTTAAGTTTGAAATTTTATTTCTTTTTAATATTGAAATATTTATTAGGAGAAGAATATACTTTTTGACAATGATAAACAGTTAATGCAGTTATCATTTTGAATATTCATTTTTTATTACAATCTAAACAATCTTTTGTTGCCTTATTTGATTTTTGTTCAAATAAAGACGGATTTTCTTTTTGGTGATTTTCGTCAGCGGAAGGAAATAATATGAAAAATGACCCAAAAAAAAGAACCTATTATCAAATTTCCATTATATTTCTGCTAGAAATAAGATATCCGGTTAGTACGGGGGACATCGAATGTACTTTTATCTGCTTAGTTAACTTTTTATCCGTAAGTAACTCTCTTATAAAAAGATCTTAGCGATCATTAAATTACGAATTATTATGAGTGCGGTTATTTGTAGAAAAAATGCAAAATATGAAAAAATATGAAAAAATGAATTTTTATTAGAAAAAATAGGGCAAAAATATTATTTTTTTTGGTTCTTCTTTTAAAAAAAATTCTTTTTTCACCACCATTTTTCAAAAATTTTCGCCGGTGGCGTTCGTTCATTATCGAAAAGAGCCATCTCTTTAATCGATTTTTAATTGAATTTTTTTCCCTTATTTCATTAAAAAAGGTCTTTCCAACGCGAAGTTCCATTCTTATAAAGATCTTTTCTGTAACATTAATTATAAAGCGATAATAAAATAGCTTATCATTGATAAGAAAGCTTAAAGCTCTTTTTGAAAGGGAAGTTTTTTCATGCTTGCGCCCGATTAAATTAGTCAGCTTATTCATTCAGTCTTTGCTCACAAGTTGTTAAGCGAATATTAATAAATAGGACTTTGCTTGAGCTTTTAAAGAAAAAAAACGGCAAAGAAATATTTTTTGGCTAAAATTTTTTAAGAGACTTTTTTGGATTTTATTTTTTTTCTCAATTTTTTTTAATCATTATGAATTGAACTGATCTTTTTTTTTTTAAGTTTAAATACTTTTGGTATTATTACAGTAATTCGATTAATAGAAAGGATTGTTTGCGATTTTAAAAAAATTTGCTGAAATTTTTCTGGATTTATTTTTTTTTGAATCAAAAATCACAATCATTTCGCTTGATTTGCTTAAATTATATATTTCTTGATTTTATTCGGTTTTTTTTCCAGTGTAATGAATTTCTAGATTCAAGCATTTTTACATGCTATGAAATCACCACATTCATCATAATTTATTCTCTTCGTTTTTTTTTTTTTTTCATCGCATCTTAATCTCATTTTCTCTCGCAATCAAATATCTTTTGGATGAATCGTTGTTGGTTGCCTTCTGCATCTGTTATTATTATTATTATTATTACTATTGTTATTGTTATTATTATTAATACCTGTTTGATCCAATAATTGTAAAATAAAATCGTCTTTTTTACGTTTTTTGAAATTGAATTATACTACTAGAAAAAATAAATATTCTCGGATTGATAAGATTCACTTATCACTTATAAAAAAGTTATGTTATTTGAAGAGAAAGAAAGAATTAATTAAGAAGAAAGGATAAGATTTCGAAAATTGAAAAAATTTAATATTGCGGTGGTTATTTCTTACTCAAATTATCATCTTGAGAATAAATGGTTCACATAGTGACAGTAATAATTGCATCAAAAAATATGCTAGTGGCTCACTTGACGTTCCAAGTGATAAATAATTTGCTAAAAAATTTCTAAGCATATTAACAGCCAGTGGAACAAAATGTAACCACAAAATGATAAGCGCTAACTATTTCCTTAATTGTTTAGAATTTTTGATTTATTTGAATTAAATTTTATTTTTTATTATTTTCATCGTAAATTTTCTATGAAAATATTTAATCGTTGCAAAATTTTATTCAAGTATTTCGATTAAATTATCGATAAAAATGTTCTATGCGAATATTTTAGTGCATTGGACAAGGTCAAAAGGCTATTTGTCGAGTATCGTCGCCTCGACTAGTTCTTTAGGCTTTTTTGATTTTTTAATATTTTACGAGAGAAACTCGTGGTTATCATAAAATTTAGTAGGTTTTTTTAATATTATTTCATATATTCTGGTTATATCGCTCTTTATAGCTCAGCTCTTTCATCTATTGATGCTTTTAGGATCAATTCTATTGAAAGACTAGCTTTTATAGATAGTTTTGATTTCCACGAAAAAAAAGCAGCTCGATTTTTTTATTTTTTAAACCAGCTTGCATGCAATTATATCATTGTTTAGTTACATTTTTGTTCTTGTGCATGAAACTTAAGCATGAAACATTCTTTTCTATATGACTAAAATGGTCAAAGATTTTATTCTTTTTGATCAATAAAAAAAGAACGGAAAAAAATAAATTAAAGAAGTGAAAAACCTTAAAAGTAAATTAACTTTGTATAAAATTGACGATGGAAGGACTTCAATTTTTTTTTTAAAAAAAAAAGAAGAAATATTGGCAAAGAGTTTTGCTAAATATGCCTACGGCGAAACAACTTCGTTAAATTTAATTGTAGTAATTTTAATGGATATTGCATTTTATACATTTATTTATTATCCTTTATTTTTCGCATTTTTCATTCGAAAAATTTTTTTAGAAAATTCTATGATATTAGAAAAATCGAAAAATTCATCATTATGGTCACCATTCATATGCACCAAAAAATTTCTGTCATTATTCGTTTTGTTCATATTTGCCCACCTATTTCATAGAAACTATCATCTTTTTCTGAAAATACATTCAGCATTTCTGGTTTGACTAGCTCCTCGTTTGAGATCTTTTAAGACGAAAGCCAATTTTTGAGCAGAAGTACAAATTCATTGCTGCAAGGTATATTCGGTTGTTCGGTTATAAAATAAATATTCTTTTATTTATGACTGCCATCTAAAATCAAGTGCAAAAGCTTAGTTCAGTTATTTCGTTATTTTTATTTCGTTATCGAATTTATTTTAAAATTATGAGAATTTCATGCGAATTCATGAGAATTTTCAATTCTTTCGCGCACATTTTTCACAGAAACTTAAATAATTAAAATTTTAGGCCTATCGTTTTCTATGTGCATTATTTGACCATGTCGGCCGTGTCATAGTTTTTGCATGTTTTGTCTTGGCATATTATGATATCAACAAATTTTTAGCCATTTGTCTGAATGGATATGATTATTTATTATCGTTAATAGCGTTGCAATTCCAATAAAATTTTTAGGAAACCAAAAAATCTTTTAAAGTCTTCTTTTCTGATTTTCATTTTTAAAATATTCCAATTATCGTAATTCATAATGATAATTCACATCAGATTATCTTTTTTTTGCATATTTAATTAAATATTTTAATATTTAATATTAATAAATTAAATAATAATAAATATTTAAATATCGTTCTTGAGTAAGTTAAAATTTTTTATGTGCTTTTTTATAACTCTTTTTTATTTATCGCCACTACGAAAAAATTAATTTCATTAAATACATTATTTAAAGTAAGGTCTAAAATTTTTCATTTTTCTTTATTTAGAAAAAATACTTTTCATTTCAAAACATTTCATTTTTCTATTTTCATGATTTATTTTTTTTTTACAAAATTTATTTGTAATTCTCACGAAAAATGGAAATCGTGATTTTTTAAAAATATTTCTCACATATAAATAAAAATATTATATATGTAAAAGAATTTTTCTCGTCAAACAAAATAGTAAGCAAAATTTATTTTAATAGGAAATATTCTGCTTATAACGGAGAAAGAAAATGTGCCGTTTGCTTATCGCAATTATTCTTATCAAATTTTTTTCTTTTTTTCAAGCGGAATTTTTTCATACATCAAAATTTTCTCGTTTTCCTTCATCAAAATCGACGAATGACATCTCTATGAACAGAATTATTTATTGGCGTATTTTCTGTTTAGATTGAAAGCTTTAGTACAGTGGAGAGAACTTATGAGGGCTCATAATTTCTGGTTAGGCTCGCTTCGTTGACTTGTCCAGGTAAATTTTGCTAGAGAATCATTTAGAAGTATCCAGATTTTTCAGAGATAGGTTTGTTTCTATCGATAGTGGAACTTTAGCGTTTCACATTAGGAATAATCCATGAGCATATATAAAAAAATTTTCGAAATAAATAATGCAAATGGTCTTTGTGCTATTTCTTTCGAACATTTTTTTTCATATTTTTTCTTCGAAAGAAAACAAAATGTAATGGCTATGAATATTATTCGAATTTTATAAGCCCTATCAGCAGTCGATAGTCTGTTTTGCCTTTTATCCACGGGTTCACCTATAAGGCTGACCTGTTTCATCCATGGGCTCACCTACAAGGCTTACCTTATTAATCTTCCCAGAGATGTAATAAATTCTAAAATTTCTCTCTCGTATTTTTTATTATAATAAAAATCGTAATTGGCATTTTCTGTTTAAAGATGATATTGTATAATTCTTCGCTGCCTTTAGTGTATATATAGTGTCTTTAGTTTAATCCATTAGCAATTAAGAAATCCGGATGATGCGGCCAACCTATTTATATTTCTATCGCCAGGTGATTCCTCGAAAAAAAATTTCTAACCGTATTTTTTAACAGCGAGTCTAATCAGAAATAGTGCGCATCAATTGCTTAGTTATTTTTTCACTCTTTTCACTTTTTTTATGATAAACTTTTTTGTTGCTTAAAATTTTTTGTTGTAATAATAATAATTCGAAATTTTTTTTGTGAATTATTCGTTATCTTTATTTTGGCTAAAAATTGAAAAATTGAGGAATTTTTAGTTGTGATAATCATTGCTCTTATCATTTCCTAAATTTTTGTACTCTTTCGCAAAAATTTTTTTATATTTTTTGTTGTTTTTTATTCTTGTTATCATTTATCTTGTTTAAAAAATAATTTCATAAATTTCATCTATCCGTATGGTATTTTACAGAAATAATCGAAAATTTCAAGAATTGAGGAAAAAAAGAATATATTTTTTCAATTGATATATTTTCTTCTTTCGCGTATAATTTCGAGTTATTCGGTCAGTTATTCACTCAGTCAGCCTATCAGCCTATTCATTTTTATTTCTTATTTTATTTCAATTGTTGATCTTAATCACTGAATATTCGTGGAAAGGTCAATGTTACAATCAAACACCTGTTATTGTTGATTATTGAATATTTTACGGAGAATGGTTACGGATGTGAGCGCAAAAGTCAAATAAATCTCTCCTTATAATTTTGCATGGAAGTCACTATTCGTTTTATTGATAGATTATGATTTGTCAACCGAATAAATCTGGAAATTTTAAGTTTTCTCCTGCCTATTTTTAGTTTTATATAATCGGATCCATTCTTGTGAAAGTAGAGATAATAAAGAATTTTATAGCCATCGACCATAATACGTTCCATTCCACGACTCTCTTCACATGAAGAAATCTGTCACAAAGGTTATATTCGAGCGATGCTGATAAAAATTAGCCCAAATCCATAACGATGATTACTGATAAGGACCGAAAGAAGATTCATTCTTGCTAGCGAATGTTCCTTTGCTTTTTATCTTCTTATCTTTACTTTTTTTCGGCGAGAGCGTGATACGCTAATTTTTCTTTTCATTATCATCGTAAAAAAAAGCTAAAAATATAAAACTATGAATATTTTTCTATTTGTCTATGACTGTAAAATAACTGTAAAAATTTATTGCCATAAGATAGTTTATATATTTTGTTGTTTATCATTCCACTTCAATAAATCGTGTCATCATATCAAATATATTATGTTTAGTTTTTTTTTTTTTCAAGCCATATTCATTCACTTCGCAACATTGTATTTTTTTCTTTAGTGAAATGAATTTTCATAAAATGATTGTCGTAAGAAAGAGTTATCGAACTATTCAAAAAGGATCGTGCACAGCTATTTTTTTTCATTTAGTTAAAACGCTCGCTATCTGTGCTAAGATTTGCTTATTTGTCTGTTCGAGGCAATTTTTTTGCCAAGGAATAGTGGAATTGAAGATGGATGCGTAGTAGTTCCCAAATTTTTTAACAATAAGCGCCTGTACCCCTGTAAAAAGGAGAAAATAGGAACGTTAACGTTTAAGACGATAATTTGAACAACTATAGCCTATTTTTTTTTACCATCAATTCAGTTAATTAGCCGACATTATTGAACTATTTAGATTTTTTTGATTAATTATCAATTTTCATTTAAGTTTTCAATTTGGTTTCACGAATTTTTTTCAGATTTTTTCTGAATCTATAAAAACCATATTAATATTCTTCTTATCTAATATTTAGAGTTTTACTTATTTCATATTATGAATATTAAAGAAGAGGATTAATGGATTCACATAAATTACTGTAAGAGAATTTTTTGCTATTTTTTTCTTTCTAATTTTTATATAGAAAATGCAAATTACTTGGCTTTTTTATTAATTTTATTTTAATACCGAAATTTTATTAGATTTCTATGAAGAAATTCTGTCTTACCCACGAATCTCTTTTCCTTATTTTGTGGGAACCAAGTGGGAAAAAAATAACGTTTGCGGGAACCGAGTGGGGAAAAAAATAACGTTTGCGGGAATCGAGTGGGGAAAAAATAACTTTTACGTGAACCGAGTGGGAAAAAAATAACGTTTGCGGGAACCGAATGGGGAAAAAATAACGTTTACGGGAACCGAGTGGTGAAAAATAACATTTGTGCATTAGATCGACCGTATATTTTCAATATCTTTGAGCTATCGCTACTATTTTCTCATTTTTTTTTTTACTATTCGCTAGAAACAACATTAATATGAAGTGTAAACGATTTTCATGAATGTCATCTTTTCTTTCCGCTTTTTTTTTTGTTTTCATTGGAATGTTTGCTAATTTAACTTAATTGCATCGAATTGCATCTTTCCTTCCATTCACATTTCTTTTTCAGCTTCGTTGCTAAGTGCTAAAATTTTTTTTTTCTTTGCTTCATTATCGATATTATTGCAGCAATTAACAATATTTCTCTCATTAGATAGATTTTTATTAGATTTTATAAAAATAATTTTGAAAATTTTTATTGAAAATTCTACAAGTTTTATTTTTTAACATTTTAACATTCTTCTTTATCACTAATTTTATAATATTTCTCTCATTAGATAGATTTTTATTAGATTTTATAAAAATAATTTTGAAAATTTTTATTGAAAATTCTACAAGTTTTATTTTTTAACATTTTAACATTCTTCTTTATCACTAATTTTATAATATTTTAGATTATTAGTAGCTTAAAATTCGCTTCTTTGCTGAATTCACTTCTTTAATTTATCGTTCATCTATACTTCCTTTCAATGCGAATATATTTGATTTCCGTTTGATGGTTCAGTGCTAAAATAATTTATCGATAGATATTTACTATTTATTGAAAGAATTTCTATCTAATCGCATCTGATTATTTCGATAAAATCTTAAATGAATATCTATTTAGATTTATTAAAATTTTTATTATAAAAATTAGAGAATTTTATTGATAAAATTTATCATATCAGTTCTTTTGCGAAATTCATCCAATTAGTTTTTCTCTATAGACTTATATAAAAGTATAAAATAAAAAGTGTTCAATCTTTTTGGCTTTATTTGCTCGAGTGATTAGGAATTGCCTTGAGCGCATATAGTATAATTGAATAAAAGAGTGAAAAAAGATAGATAAAAAAACTTTTATTTATTTTATCTATTTTTTTAATAAAATAGAAAGAGAAAAATATAAAAGTGGCAAGAATAAATGATCTTATTTTTGTAGAATTAGTGCATTAATTTGTGGTTCAATGGAAGCAATTTTAATTCTCAGTTCAGAATTCTCAGATTTACGATAGGCCGAATGCGGCCCGTAATCGCTGGTTGAGTAGCAATAGTTTAATATTTTATTTTAATATTTTAGCATTATTTTTTTCGCTAATAATAATAAAATAGTTTAACATTTAAAATTTAAATTTATTGAAGAAAAATTAAAAATTTTTGGTTTCCTTTGAATGAAAAATTTTTTAATTTTTGCATTTTTTTCTTTTTTACTAAAACGGAAAATCGACCAATTTTTAGAAAATTCTTTTTTGAAATTTTATAAGACATGAATTTTATTTATTCATTACTTATGACCTATAGTTTTTTTTCAAATGTAGTTTTTTTGATAAAACGACAAATAATACTTCTTAAAATAATAAATACTAATAAAAATAATATGTATAAATGATATAAATATTTTTTTCCTAATACTGATTATATGATTTAGCGATAAAAGCATAGGTGAATCAATGTCACCCTGATATTTGGAACAGATTTACCGCTTTCAGTGTCACTAATTGAACAGCAATGTTCTGAACCATTCCAATCACTTTGGAGTTCAGCGACAATATCGCCTGATAAAGCATGATGCGAATTCGAATTCGAATCAAGGACTGATCACAATCGAATGATTCGAATTGTTATCGATTCTCGATGGTCATCTTGCCACATTAAAGCCATCAAGAAATTAATTTAATGACAAATTTCTTTTTTTATAATATAACAATTTTTATTTATAGTTTTTTAATTTTGATTTTATTTTTACAAATATCGGTGTGAACTTTTAAAACTTTTAATTTACAACTAATGATTTGTGTTTTACGACTTATTATTTCTTTATGAAAAGTGAACATTTTCAATTTTTCCAAGGTCGATATAGATACTAATAATTTCTTGCCTACCAGGCTCATATTCAAGATTTTACTGTGCTTAAATTGTATGCTAATATTTTTTTGAAAAGAGTCCACCATTACTGGTTAAACTCGCTTCACTGGCTTGCCACATTAAGCAATATGCCAAGGAGTCCCTTGGCGATAGAAATATAGGTGAATCACCAGCATCACCCGGATTTTTGTGCAGGTTTACTTCTGCGGGGAATCGAACTTTAGTATCGACACTCCCAATCGAGCAAAAACCCGTTGAGCCATTCTATCCCTATACTAATATTTATACAATATAATAATTACAATATTTATACAATATAACAATTACAATATCTTTTAATATATTTTTTTCTTTTGCTGGCATCACCATTCTTTATTTGGCTAGCCAATTTCGCCAGAGAATCCTTCTTTGTGTCAAGTTAAGACGAAGTTAAGACTATAACAATTCTTCTAAAGCCTTATAATAGCAATTTTTGTTCGTAATAAATTTATTTATTCAATTACTCATTCATCAAATAAAATTTTTAAGGATTTTTTTTATTTTATGAATTGATAGATATTTCCTTTAATTTAATTGATATAATTTAAATGAAATGATTTTAGAATGTTTCGAATTTATTTTTCTCAAAATTTTCAATCTATCAATTGGAAATTTAAAATTTAAATTGAAATTTAAATTTGTAAATTAATAATAAATTAATAAAAAATTTCAGATAAAATATTAGATTTAATAATAATTTTTAAAGTTACCCCTTACGATCCGTCGATTTTATTTTGTATTTTCAAATTTTTATTGAAAATCGCGCTCGCCTAAAATATATATATGTATATATTTTTTTCATTAATTTGATTATTAATTTTTAGGTATTTAAAATCCGTAATGAATTTGATTTCTTCATAAAATAGAACGATGGACGACGAAGAAGTGTTCAATTTGCAGATTTTTATTCCCGAACTTAATTTACAGGTTATTTCATTGTTTTCTATTTCATTGTTGTTTTTTCTTGAAATTTTCCATCTTAGAAATTCTTCCCATCTTAGAAAATATTGCCGAATTTCACGAAAAGCATTGATTTTCTATTTTTAAATTTTAATGAATAATAAATAAATTATTTGCAACGAAAATATAAATAATGATTTGATAATATGATGCGTTAAATTATTCTTGATCTTCATCATTATAAAATTAAATTTTAATTAGTAAAATTCATTCATCGAAAATTTTTTATTTGTTTTTTTTTTCTTAATGCACGAGTGACCTAAAATCTTATAAAATTTTGATTGAAATTCTCCAATAAATTTTGCTATTTTTTATTTCTTATACGCATATTTTGTTGTTTTTTTTTCTCCATTCTTTGAAATTAATTAATATTAATTTAATTTAATTAGATAATTTAATTTAGGTGGATGTGTTTAAAAATATGAAAAATTGAGATGAATTGGTTTGATTTTGTGATAAAATGGATTTTAAAAATTTTCCCTTTTTTTATGGACTTTCATAATTTTATGGGAAAAAATAAGATTTGATCATCGTGTCATTTTACCTTAAATTTACCCTCCTCTCTCTCTCTCTCTTCTCAATTTTTGCTCATCTTCCGATCCTCTATTTTCCATTAAAAATTTTTCCTCTCTTTGATAGGATCGATGAAATTTATCAATATCTTATCTTATCTTTATTGTTATCATTATTCTATATATTTATTATTTCATTAAACAATGAAAAAATAGTTGTGATCGATTTTTTCTTATAATTTTCGTATAATATAATATAATATGAAATTTTAAAAGTCATTATGATTAGCGACCTTTCATTTTCTAGATTTAACTGATTTCGCCTGTATTTCGAAATTTCAAATTATCTCATAATTTTTATCACTTATCAAATATCACCTTAATCTTTTTTGAAACATATCGCCATTTCTTATGCAATTTTTCTTTCATTCATTTTCTCAATTATGATTGTAAAGTAGTTTTCAAACCAATTTTAAAACCGTGGCTGAGATTCATTTAAGATTTGATATTAACTGAATTAAATTTAAAATTTATGGCATTGTTATTCTTATCCATTTGCATAACTTTGAATTATTTCAATATGCTGAATTTTTTAATTATTTAATTTTTAAAGCGATTTATAGGGGCCTTTATAAGGGCAAATTTTGAACTAATTTTTTTCCAAAGAATTACCAAATATTTAAATATTTTCAGAAATTTCTAACATGCCAGCTCGGTGAAATCGTCTGGGACATTAAGGGGAAGCTTTTGGCCACTCTTCAAGAGGTTTGCATATTTGTAAATTTACTTCTTGTAATAACATTAATTTTCAATATTAATAAAATGTTACATCGAAATTTTCCCCAAAGTTTTTTTGCCTTCTTCGATGTTTAGTTTTACATCGTCAAAATATTCCATTTTTCCGATTTTTCTCATTTTTCCTTTTGCCCATCTCTAATCCTCCTTCGCCTTTCCTATTATTTACTACATTATTTTTTTGCTCCTTTCTCCTGGAATTTTTATAAATCCCTTTTCATTATTTTTGCTTATTTACTTTTGCAATTATTTCCAATTTTTTACATTTTATGCATGATCAGTTCGATCGCTCAACCGATATTCCAACTTATATTTTCTTTAGATTTCAATTCTTTTTTTCAATTAATACATTTATTCCATTAGAATTTTTTTTTATAAGAATCCCAACCATTTCTGGTTGCTGCACTGGTTTGACGTGCTAATCAAGGTAGTCACTTGGCAATAGAAATATAGGTTCGCCTGAAAGAATTTTTGAAAGAAGGTTTGCACATCACCATTAGAACTCTGGAATGATAACAACAACTCACTGAGTCATTCTATTCATGCAAAATATTACCATTTTTTTTATATGAAATTTCCATCAATTTTAGCAAAAATTTATTATTTTTGATAAATGCTCTTAAATTCTTTTTTGAAAATTGAAAATTTTTTATAATAATATATTTCTTTCTTTTAGTTTTTTTGCATTTGATTTCAAAAATTATCACCAATTATTTATCAATTTATTATTATTATTGGAAGAAGATCGAACACATATTGTGAACGAATGCAAAAACTTTTGAAGGGCACGCATAATGTATGGTGTCCTTGGTGAAAATAATACTCGCCAATCGATCTATTCTATATAATATTCTAAAATCAACTATAGAAATCCCCTCTCTCCTCTTATTCTCACCATTTCTAAATAGAAAATAGAAAATAGAAAAAATAACGATTAATGATTAACGAAGCATTAAAGCATTGATGCGATTATTAAACCGATAATAAAAAGCATTTCACTTCTTAAATTTTAATTTTTTTAACAAAAAAATAGTTATTTTCTTTTTTTCTAAAAAAAAGCACTCATCGTTAAACTGCTTATATGCTTTATACTGGCTTGTTTGATCGGAAAAATTCTGCCAGAGGGCTATTTAGCGATAGAAATACAGATTAAGGGACCAGCATCACTCGAGTTCTTGAACCATAGTTTATTAGTGCTATTGTCATCACTTCTGGCTAAATTTGTGAAAAATCCCCAAATCCCCAATCGTAAGATTATAAATCTAAATTGATAGTATCGTAAATAAAATCGCTTCCATTAAAATTTTATATTAATAATTAGAAATGGAAGATGATCGTTAAAGGAACCAAAAAAAATCCTTAAATTATTCGGATTTTAATTAATTATGGATAACTAATGGAAAAATTTGTGATTGTTTTTATTTAAACCGGTAATTATAATAACGGAAATGGAAATTCGTTTCAGCCTCTTCCGCTTTCATTTAATTATGGCTTATTTTTGCCACCATGCGATGGACGCGCTGGAAAGTTTCTTCTCGAAGATCGTCCTATTCGTGATTATCCATTTCATGATTGCGTACCATACCTCGAAGTTTTCATTTCTTACATTTTTGATAAAAAAAAAGTTTTTTTATCATTTTATCATTACAATTCAATTTATTATTGTATATATAGAACGTCCGAAATTCGAAAATAATTTTCAAAATTAAAAAAATGTTAGCAAAAAATATATCTAAATTTTTGATAATATGGTTTTCTAAATTTTTTTCTTAATATTTTTATTGCGAAAATTGTGGAACATTTTTTTGTTTTAATTTTATTATTTATTTATTTGTCATATTCTGAAAATAATTTCAGTTCAAATACAAAAAGCGGGTTTATAAAATGTTGAAAATGGACGATAAACAACTACGATTAATTCATTCAAAGGTCATTCATTTTAGAATCTTTTTATAATTTATTATTTTTATTATTTTTAATTTTACTTTTTCAACTCGTTTTTTATCTAATTTACAGTAGTAATGAAGTTCGTAGGGATTGCTTAAAAAGTTAAAAAATAATTAACCATATTAGTATAAATTTTTATTCATTTTTCCTATTGTCTCTTAACTGGGGATAGAATGGCTCAGTGGGTTATTGCTCAAGTGGAAGTGCCGGTGCTGAGGTTCGATTTTCCCTGAGAATAAACTTGCAAAAAAATCCGGGTGATTCTGGCGACTCACCTGTATTTCTATCGCCAAAGGACTCCTTAGCATATTGCCCAATGCGACAAGCCAATGGAGCGAGTTTAACCAATAATGGTGAGGACTCTTTAAAAAAAAAAAATTGACATTTGGGATGCCAACATCACCAGGATTTTTTAAAATTTTTTAAAACTTGCTTCCACCGAAATATCCCAACATTGGCGCTCCGAAATGAGAGTAGCTACTCGCTGAACCATCCTCCTCTCTATAGCCTCAAGTATTTTAAATGTTCAAAAATTTTAAAAGTTGAACAAATATTGAATCATCAAAATATATTTGAGAATTTTTTTTTAATTTTATTTTGTTTGACAAACTTTTGCATTAATCTGAGGTACCAACAATAATGATTTTTTGCAGTCAAACTTAAAGAAATTCATGGATTATGTGCAATCAAAGAATGCGGAAAAAGTAGAAAAAATGTGTACAGCTGGCTTGGATCCGAATTTTCATGGTGCGCATGGTGAGACGCCATTAACTTTAGCTTGCGGCATACATGATAATCGTGCAGTGATTCTTGCATTAGTCGGTGGCGGTGCGCATATTGATTTCAGAAACAGTGAAGGCCAGGTAATACTCTATTATTTTTTGGTGGATTTTTTTTATGAAAAATTAATCTTCGAAATAAATCTCTTGTATTTTAAAGCTTTTACTTTAAAGCGATTTTAAATGCCTAAAAAATTTATTTTTATATTCATAATGAAGAATTAATTGAGTTCATAATTGTTGTTGAAGACTGCGATACATAAGGCATCATTCATGTCATCGGTTGCGAATGTTCAAACTCTTCTGGAACTCGGCGCATCACCCAATTACAAAGATCCACTTGGCCTAACTCCACTTTATTACAACATGTTGACAACTGATTCCAAGTCGGATGTCACTGAAATGCTTTTAAAAGATGCAGCTGATCTTTCAATTGTTGATATGCATGGAAATTACGAGCTACATCAGGCAAGCTTCTCCTATACTTAATATTAGTCCTTTTTTCACTCCCTGGAGGAGGCATTTTCAACCTTGGGCACTACTAGAGGGATTCTTGAAAGGATTCTACCGAGTTTATAGGCTATTCCTCGCAGTGCGCTTTTCTGAACATAAATCTTTGATGTTCTTCCATGTATCTGTTAAAGCCACTTTTTTAGTTTATGGGTTATAACCACCCCCCCCCCCCCCCCATAGTGCCAGTCTTTCTGTTTATAAAGACCAAACAATGGTCTTTATATGAAGACATCATTGCAGGTTTGACTTCATAGTTTGTTTTCTATTTCGAAATATATGAAATATCATTCTGCTTGATTAAGAAGATACTTTTAATGTGGTGTATTTTTATAATAATAATAAATAATTTATTATTCTCATTATTAATATTTTGGATAAGATTGAATGAAAAGGAAATTTAAAGAAAGAACAAGATTTGTCATTTATAAATTTTATTCCAGTTTTAAACATTTTCATTTTATTTTATTCGATGATTTTGTTAAAATAATCATTAGAAAAGGATTTTAAGGATTATTCCTTTCTTTGATTCACCTCAATTTTCTACCTTTTAAATTTCGCATTATTTCTTAAAAATTGATGCAGATTAAAATCCCTAAGGGAAGAAATAGAATTGGCTTAGATGAGTTGTTACTTTCATTTTTGCTACGCAAATGCAAGGGTTCTATTCTAAACAGAAATAAAAATTTATCTTTCAAAAATTCAAGTGATAATTAGCGACACGTATATTTTTTATCATTTATATTTTATATTTATCCTATCTTCCTAACAAAATTCGTTTGGCCGAAGCCAGTGGATGGAGCCTAATCAAAAATGGCAAAAAAAATCATCAGAGACAAAAAATTAGCGTAGGGTGGTTTATTGTTTCGACTAAATTTAGCCATAATTCGATTTTTATCCAATAATGAGAATATAATTATCATTGATTACGATATTCAAGTGGCGCTAGAAATTCGTCCTATACCTATACTACTCTTTCCAGTTATCTTATCCTAATAGCTAAACCAGGCTTCCGTTCTTATACAAAATCGTAGATTTTTTTCTCTGAAATTGAAAACTGAAATTTTTCTTTTTTTTTGTTTTTTTCTTGAAGTTTTTATCAGTCTTGTTAGTCTTAATTTTTTCCTCCATAATTTTTTCAAGAAACAAAAGCAATTATTAATGTGACAATTGCACGCAGTTGATTTACAAAAAATTCGGCGAATTTCAATTCAAATGGTTCTTCTATGGTTTTTTTAAATATCTATTCATTACTTTTGCAAAACCATAGCCATTTCTATATCAGTTTTCTTCGTTTCATTCCTTTTAATTCCTTTAACATTTTTCCAAATACAATAATCATATAAATCTTTAATATTTTTTTGATAATGCAATGATAAGCAAAAAACTTTGGTGCATTTCTCAAATTTTAGTGGTATTTTATTTAAAAGCATTTTTATTAATAAGTGTATTTGTAAGAATTCTGAATTACTACTCCTTTTCTTTTAAAGTTATTAAATTATTGGAATTATTGAAATCCTTATTTTCTATTGCTTGCAAAAGAAAAAAAAAGAAGAAAACTAGTTTCTGAAGCCGTTGATATTAGCCTTTGATGTTGGCCTTATTCTTATAATTCAATCTATGGTTTCGTCTATTATAAGGAAGATTTATGCAACCATTACTTTCATCTTTATGCGATTTTGGACCAATTTTTAATGTTGCTTGATAAGAAGATAGACAAAGTAGATAGATAATCAAATATTTTCAAGATAGTACCAACAGAAATTTTATTTATTTTATTAATCATGCGGTTTTATAGCGTTCTTTATTATTTTGCTTTATTGCTATTTTTCATTAGTAAATTATGAAAATTTTTCTTATTATAGGTGATAATTTATTTTATTACTGTAGAGAAGATTAATAATAATTTGTATGGATGGTTTTGTGATTGAATTTATTTATTTTGCCTAAAGGAATAAATTTTATTGGGAGTATTTTAGAAAACTGCTAGAAAATAGGGGATAAACTGAAAAACCTGTTTCACTTAATCATTTGATCGTTGAAGGTCTATTTTAAGAGTAGTAATTGTTAATGCGTTTAAATGCTTCGTTTTGTTAATCATTTTTCGCCAAATATAAAGATTTTCTTCTCGATATCCTCCTTTCGAAATTATAATCCGACTCGATTTTTTGTCTAAAATATAAATAAAATAAATAAATATAAATAAAATATTAAAATATTATGCAATATTTTGGTTATATTTTAAAATATTTAAATATATAAATTATTTAATTTAAAATATAAAATACTTAATTTCATCTTTTTTTGGCATAATTTTTTCGAACAATTTTTATTTCATTTTGTTTATGCCATGCGTGAAAATTTGGAATTGACGCTTATCACTTATCATATATCATTTCATCTTTTCATCGTCTAATCGCATATCTCATTTAGAATAAAAAGTAATGAACGTATATTGATCAGTTCTGATCTAATTTTTTGAGTGTTTTGAAAAAATTTCCTATAGCCTAGAAACAAATTGGCCTGGAAAATTTTTTATTTTAAAAAATGCAGTAGCGATTTTTGTCGTTCGTTTCAAAGAAGTTTTAAAATTTTTTTTCTGATCAATCCACATAATGAAAGCCAATTATGGAAGCAATAAAATTTAACGAGGTCAAGGTATTTATCCAAAATCAAAATCGTTCTTAGGATTTTGCATATTTCGCCGATTTTTCCCTTTTCCTTCAAAACGATGAGTACGATTAAAATAAATCGTGTAAATTTTATACTGTTATATTTATATTTTCGATATTTAATATTTCATTGGCTTATCTTCTTCCTTTATAAATCTCATATAAGTTTTTTCTTTTTTTGTATAAATTAAGGTCATTTACCTTAATTTTTATTCAACATTAATCTTCAATTGTCTTAATTTTTGAATATAAGAATGAATATAAATAAATAAAATCAATAAATAATAAATAATATAAATTATTTTTTATAAGTGAAATTTTTATTTTAATTTATTTAAAAAATATAATTTAAATATTTTGATTATTATGATTTTTTACTATAATTTATAAAATTTTAGAATATTAATTTATTTAATTTCGAATATTAATTTCTAATTTTAATTTTAGGCCTGTAAGAACGGTCTTATGCATCACGTTGAACATTTACTTTACTATGGCGCCGATATAAACGCTCAAAATATTAACGGCAATACTCCTTTGCATGTTTGTGCAGTTAATAGTAGGTCAGTGGAAAAAAAAAAGAAAAAAATTTGCATTTATTAATCGTTCATTTCCTATCCTATCGTAAGAATATTTGATTTGCTAAATTTGAATTTGAACTGTTCAATTAGAAGTTTATTTTTAAGGTCAGATTGCGCTCGAGTTCTACTTTTTCGCGGGTGTGATCCGACGATTGTAAATAAACAAGGTCAAACGGCTTTACACGTTGCAAGAATTGTTGGAAATATGGGAGTTGCAGAAATGATACAAGAACATAATCCGGCTAATGCAGGTATAGTTAGTTAGTTTAGGCCTAAAATTAGTGAATTATTATTGGTTAATCATTCATAACATAGAGAAATTTATAAAAATTTAGTGCCATATCGTGGTATGCCAGCATATAATACTAAACGTCGTTTACCTGCCACTATAGTACGACGTCGATCGATGAGCCAAAATTCTATCTATAGCTCAACATCCGAATATCGTACACCAACGCCTTATGTAATGTCACAGCAGGTCGGTCTCTTTAAAAATCACTTATTTTTTAGCGGTCTCAAAAATTTTTTTATAGTTTTATTTCTTATCACCAAAAAAAGAAGATGTCAATTTTATTAGTTTATCAATTAATAGGTTGAATTAAGTTTTAAGTGGTGAGCGCTATGCTTAGGACCGTTGGTTTCATTGTCTTTTAGTGGAATAAAACAATTTTGACAGAGAGTTACATGGATAATTGATGAGAATATGAGTGAGTGAATCGTAGCACCAATGACAAATTGTTAAAGGCGATAGCCGAATCATGATATTCGCCATTACGGGTTAGGTTTTCTCTATATTGGCTTCTCGAGCTAAGCAAATAAATATGCCATGGAGTCTTTTGGCGATAGAAATACCGGTAACTCGCCAATATCACCCGGATTTTTGGACAGATTTGTTCTTGCCGGGAACTAAACTTCAGCATCAACACTACGAGTTTAACTCATTGAGCCATTCTATTCTCCATTTCTTCTCCGTTAGATGATTCTGCTACTGGACGATGATGGTGCGAATTCGAATCCAAGGCCTTGGTTCTCGGGAGCAGTTACTTTACCATTCAGCCACCGAATTATTTTCTTTTTCGATTTTTATGATTTTTTTTTAAATTAGCAAATAGAGAAGAAGAAGAGTTGAATGAAGAAGTTTGATTCAGAAAAAGTATAGTTTATTTATTTGCCTTTAAAACTCTTCACAGAATGCTTTGTATTTGCTCACTTATTGATGAAAAATCTACTTTTGGATTTGCTCTTCACTCATTCGTACTTCGTACTATGTCTTTTCTAATGCTTAATAATTTTATTGTGGCTAAAATTAACTGAAGAGGGTTGGATAACCGAGTGGATAGGAACGAAACTCAATATTATATTGAGAGAAATTGTTTCGATTGCTATTTCCGTTATGATTGAACCTATTATTAAAAAAGTCGGTCGCTTTCTAATGAGGTTCATTTGTAATTCTATCGTCAAATGACTCTCTGGTGAAAATCTCCAAAAACCATTAGCAAATAGCGAAATGAATCTAATAAAAACTCATAAACCACTTACTTTAGGGCTAAAGTGGTACTTAACATTTTAATTGATTGCTCATTTATTTTTCAGGCTATGCTGCCAAGTCCAACACCAAGTCGTGCTACTCTAGCTGAAGTACCAATAACACAAGGTTTAAATGATTATGATACGATTCGACGATATTCGAAATTCACTGCTATGGACGAATCAGAGTGAGATAATTATTTCATATCATAATAAGTTTTCTGCCATCATAATGAGATTCTCAATAAATTATTGTTTTCCAGCCAGATTTCAAGAATCTCATTTTTCATTCGCCAAAAGAGAATTTATTCGAGGGTGGATTGAAATTAGTTATTTGTTTCTTTTTTTCTCACCGATTAGGCTCCATTCGCCTGTCGAGCCAGGCAAATTTTGAAGTAGAAATATAGGTATCACCCGGCATCTGGATTTTTTAAAGATAAGTTTATTCCTGCCAACAGTAGTGGAACTCTTCTTCCGTCGAATATTGCCAATAATATATCATATAAAATAAATTATATAAATCCATAATTATTTTTAATAAATTATTTTTAATAATTTTTAGTAAATATTTATTTTAAATAAATATTGATTTATTAATTTATATTAATTTATGCAAAATTTTTTAATTAATGAATTGAGTTTTATGTGGAAATTTATAGATTGAATATACCTCGAATTCTCGTCATACCTCGCGGACCTAAAGGATTTGGATTCATCATTCGCGGAGCTAAACGTTTGTTTCCTTTTCTCTTTGGTTCATTAATTCAATCAACCGTACTAAGATAAAAGAAATTAAATTAGTTCCATTAATTCAATAAGTATTAAGGGTTTTAAAATTGAGATTAACCTATCTTCGCTAATAAAAAATAATATATTATTTATTAGTTCTTTTGCTTTAGGTGCAGATGCAAATAATTTCGTGCCGAACAATTTAATGCCAGCTCTTCAATTTTTTGAAGGCGTAGATATGTCAGGAATGGCAATTAAGGCCGGTTTACGCCCTGGCGATTTTCTTCTTCAAATAAATGGTGTTGATGTGCGAACAGCTTCACATGATGAAGTGGTACGATTAATTCAAGCATCAGGCGATACAATTACGCTCAAGGTTATTAGTCACTTTTAATTGGTTTCTTTATAATATAATATATAATAATTATTCGTAAAGATTTTTTATCTATAGGATTAATGAAAGGATTGAATTTTGAAAAAAAAAAAAATTCATAAAAAAACTGGTTTTGATAAAATTTTAATAAAAAATTTAGTAGAAATAATAGTTAATGATTTAGGTGATTACGATTGATCCTCAACGCAATTCCAATATTTATGGAACTACTGTTGCATCTCGAAACAGTGGTTAGTGGTTGATTAATATTCTTAAAATTGGATTGGATAATGTGTTGATAAAAAATCACCAACGGCTCTTCATTTACAAATTTGAATTTAATGAAGACCTCTAGAAATAAAGCCCTATTTCTTCAAATATACTGATATTTAAGCTTAATATTAGGATAATATCCAGAATATCCATATTTAACGTTTCATCGTCTTATTTAAAGTTATAAACTATTGACTATAGCGCTGTGTGCATTTTTTTAGAGTCTTTTCTTATCTGTTTACTTGAAAAAAATATGATCTGTAATAGTTGAGCATTAGGTTCATTGGTCCTTGGTGTGGATTCTTTGAACAAAGTAGGCTTATCACTATAATTAATTCTTCATAATTTCTGGCGAAAGATTTCTATCTCAGTGATAAGTGAAGCACGCGAAACTAGAAATGGTGAATGTTGTTGAAAGAAAGAAAATGCCTGGTCATTCCGAAATTATTCTTCTGAAAAGCAGAAATTATATTTGAAATATAGACTGAGGAAAATTTCATGGTCTCCTATTCTCGTATGAATCGTTAGAGCCTAAAGATGCATGATTTAGCTGCGAATTTACCGCCAATATCTCCTTTGCGACATACATGTGCAACTCTTGGCCATGGAACTCGGTTTCTGAATCGAACTTTTCAAAATCAGTTTTCGGGTATATTGTGATTTATTGATCGCTTGCTAACCTATTTAACCTTTCTTACACTTTCTTTCCAAAAATGGATTTCCCTTTAAATCAACCTGTTTAAACATTCTCTTCTATTTAAATTTTGCATGGTACCAAATTTTTGATTATTTTAAAATTTCTCGTTTTTTTCTTGAAGGGATTTTTTGCATTCAACTTATATATTTCTAAGCACATATTTTGCACGAAAAGTTTAGTTCCAAATTATCATAAATGTTCCGATGCATCATATTTTTTACTGATTTTAATTTTTTTTCCTTTGCCAGAATGATTATATTTTCTTTCTTCAATTGAGTTTTTTTAAAAAACTAGCAAAAACTCTAATCCCATATTTTCATATTCTCGCATGGTACCTATTGATTTGCTATCGATTTGTGCATGCTATAAACACGTTCACAAAAATCGTTACTATTCGCTTTTAGGACTGTTTTTTTTTATATTTTAGGTTTCGATTTAATAAATTTATATTTAATAATTTTTCAATTTTACAATCATTTTAATTAATTACTCAATAATAAATTTCACTAGAAATGTTTGATAATATTCCCATGAATTATGTAAGTTTATCATTGTTAATCATTGTTAATCATAAGCATTTCTGAATTTCTAAATTCTGATATTGATAAATGAAGAAACGCAAAGAAAATAATTATCTAATGATTATTCTAATTTAAGTAAGAATTTAAGTTATTATAAGTATCAGAAGAAAAAATCGTTGCTGCAATCAAAATCTATCGAAGCCATCTATCACTACTAAAAAAATCTTATTAACTAATAACGACACTAAAAAATTTTTTGATTTTTTGCTTGAATTTCAACTGAAAACTAACCAACTTCTATCGATCCACGTATGTTTAGGCTCTGAAGAAGATCTTTATGGCTATGGTAACAATTTTCCTTCTTTTCCTGCTAAATCCACCGATTCTCTGCATGCATACAGTAATATTAACGATGAAAGCACTCGTTGTGCTTCAGTTAAGCAACGAATATCGTCTTCAAGGCGTATTTCTGCAGCTGAACTCGAAAATTTAATGGTACAACAAAATCATTGCAATTCACAAGTTACATTTGGCCAAGTATATTATTACTTATTATTACTATTACTATTATTATTACTATTATTATTATTATTACTTATTATTATTATTACTATATTATTATTATTATTATTATTATTATTATTATTATTATTATTACTATTATTACTATTATTATTGCCATATTTTATAACACATTAAATGATTTTTTTTTGAATATTTTTTTTCGATTTCGATCAAATTTTTTTGCAAGTTTTTATTGAGTTTTAAATTTTTATGAATTTCACTTGGAAATTTTCTTCACTTTAGGATTCATTTGGAAATATTCGTGGTATGAAATTTAATTCGGTCGCACATATGAAGCGTCGTAAGCAACGTCAAGGCGCTCCATCACCGCAAATTGGTGTTGGATTACCAAGGACCTTCATTCCTCAATCGTCTGATTACCATCAATTGAAGAGCTTTAGTTCATCACCAGGCAATTTCTTTTTCAGTAGATTTAAAGCTAATAATAAATTATATAAATATGGCATGTTGATAAAGGGGATAGGATTGCTCATTGGGTTGTTGCTCAATTCTGAGTGCCGATGCTGAAGTTCGATTCCCTGCACGAGTAAACCTGTATAAAAATACGGGCAATGCTGACTTACCTGTATTTCTATCGCGAAAGGGCTCCCTGGAGAGTTTATGAAAAGTTCCAAAGAAAATTCTAATTTGCATCATTTTATTGATACGATTGCAGATTTACACGGTAAATCTATGGATGAAACGAACGCAATAATTTTCCATCATTCACAAAGTATTCAAACTTCTGCAGATCATGATAAAGTGACATCCGAATATTCGCGACCGTTTAGGTCGACTATTCGACCAAAAACACCTCCACCTCCGCCTCCACCTCCCGCATTCCAAAATTTTTATTCAACTGATGATGATTTATGCGTAAAAGAGCAAAGCGAATCCGATGAGCAGGGGCAAGAGCAACAGAAATTTTGTAATTCATCACCGAATTCATCAAGTTTGAACGGAAATTGTGACTCTCGAATAGCATCAGTAACTGTAACTCAAGCAGCAGCGCCGCCACCTCCTCCACCTGCGCCTCCATTATCTTCTTATATGCTTCGATCCAAATCGCAGGTTATTTCTCTTATGATGATATTTTTTTTAGAATAATTTGTCATAACAAGGATATACATAATTTTCAATACATAATTTTTTTTTCAGCCGGAAAATATTAGTAATTCAACAAAAAAAAGCTTAAATCAGGTAATTAGCGCAGAAACTCTTTCAAATGTTCGCTTAAAACCAACGCTACGACCTGACACACCAGCTGCTGCAAATGTGCCATTAGATTTTGATGCTGACCTGAGGAATGCGCTTGCAAAACGCAGAATTAAGGTAAACTGATCAGTGCTTGAAGAATAAATCTCCTCGGTTATTTGTAAGCTGATTTAGTTCTCACTTCAAATTACTATTTGGCCAAACAATACATACATTGAAATACATACAAAATATCTAAGTGGAGCGATCCACACCAGAAATAATGTACGAGAAGAAAAAAACTATTAGATCTACAAGTGCGGTACTTTTATTGTGGTTTTCAAAGCAATAATTCCTAGTACAAAATTTATTCTATCCTTTTAATAATTTAATGTCTTTTGTTTTAGGTGCTAAATGGTAAAGTCGATGCTGCAGAAAATGCTAAAAAAGTGGTTTTCTCAGTGGAAAATCAATCGGATTTCAAAACCGTTGGGTAAGAATTTTCTTTCTAATAATTGTTCTTAATCGCTCATAAAGTGAAATAAACTGAAAAGCAACAGTTTTCTTCTTTGAGATGGTCTTTTGTGGTGAAATATTCAAATGACTGGTAATTGGTACTTCAAATTGGTCTTTGAAAAATCATTTTGCACTTTAGGAGCTATGGTGGGTTAAGCTTAAGAGAATCTGTTCAAGAAACTGTTGCGAATTCAGCAGAAACTGTCAAATCACAGCATTCACCTTCTGGAATCACCAATAAAAAGGACAGTGGGTTAGCTAATCGCTGAAATTTAATAATACAATTCTTCTTCTCAATTCTTTTGAGCGATTAATTTCGATCTGCTCCAAGTGTAAAAAAAAAAAGAAAAATTAGAAATAGAAATTAATAGGATATTTTTCGATAAAAATTATTAGTTTTGCGAAAAAATTTTAGCTATGCTTCATCAAGAACTTCGTTAGAACCATCCGAATTTGGCGAAGAAACAAGTTCAACATCGACCGTAATAAGTAAATCGGAAACTGTACAGGAGGTTGCAGAAGAAAATAATATTACTCAAGTATTTATAACACCGACGAAAAATGAGAATCCCCTAAATTCGACTAATCGAGTCGCCATTATCAGTCATCAATTAGAAGAAACATATGGTGGTGGCGCGGTGACTAAAAATAAATCATCTATTCATAAATCATCATCAAATAGCGAAAATGATGCGGTAACATTTTTATAAAAAAAAAACTATTGTCTGAAATATATAAAAGCATAATTTTGTAGTGCCTGATTTTTAATTCCTCATTGTCGGTCCTTATTTTGTTCCTTTTTCCTGAGAATAAAAAAAAATGAATGGTGCAATTAATTTTCCTCTCATCTTCCTCTCATCTTGCAGTTCTCGCTTTGTCAGATTACTTATTTAGTAGTTCCAATCGGGTCGAATAGACTTAAGGATGAATAAATGAATTCTTCCCTCATTCCTTGCAATTCATGCAAATTAATTAGTTAGGCTAACGACTCACCAACTAATCACACAATTTAATATCTCAAATTAATACTTTTTTTAATGAATAGCTTTTCGCATGGATTAACGTAAATCTATCCACAATATCCACGATAATTGCTTATTGTATTTGCAATTTGTGTTAGTGAAATTTTTTCGTTTACTTTTCTTTTCCTATTATAACTAATATTTTTGCTAATTTTTCGCTATTTTTCATATTTTTTTCCTCTTTTCTTTTTCGAATAAGAATAACGTTTTGATTGAACAACTAATCGCACGTTTTCAGTTCTTTTTTTGTATGTTTTGTGGTTTTGGTACTTTTTTTTAGCGCTTTTGTTGCTTAATTTTACCCTTAATTGTTTCTAATTTTTATTTGAATAAAATTGAAATTTTTGAAATTTCTTTTTTTCCAAACAAAGATTTAAATTTACGTATTTTATATATATTTTCAATAGAAAATATTTATTCTTTTAAAATATATTATTTTTAATATATATTTTTATATATTAGTAAATAAAAATATTTCTTTAAATAGAATGCATTAATTACTAATAAAATTTGCAATATTGATTAATTGCAATTAATTAATTAATATTCCATGCTATTATTCTTCTACATGGATGACAAAATTACGGGGTAAATTACGGGGTAATATATCTGCACATATATATTTCATATAAAAACTGGCGGGTTCGATTCCTCTAATAATTGGAAACACTGGAATAATAATTAGTTACTGAAGTTGAAGTTCCACATTCTTAAATTTTTAGGCACTAATTCCTCTATTAGCACTATTATTCATATTCTTCTCTTTTTATTAAATCACTAATAATATAATATTAGATTAGTATTTATTTTTTTGCGCTTTTTTTTGCATTTTCTTTTTTTAGTTTAATTTCGAACTGTTAAAAAATGAGTCTAAACCATTTGTTGGAGCTTTTTCCTCGGATCCTCCAGATGGTATCACTTTCATTCCATTGACGGTACCTTTAAAATATCGAACCCATTGACCACTGCAATTTTTCAACTTTTTAGATTTTGAAGTTTAAACTTTAAAAACTAATGATAATCATTAAAAACGGTTTGTCAACATTTCAGTTTAAGAATTTATAATTCGAATTATTCTTCTACATATTTCTTAACAATTATCATAGGGGGGTCGTCAGGGGTTTCTTAAAGGCTAATTTGACTACCATTTGTCCACTTGCCTGAACAATTGATAGATTAAAGCAAAATTTACATTTGATTAAATGTAAATTACATATATTGATGGTGAATAAAAGCGGTATTTTCATCGGAAAAGCTCTCAAAGTTCCATCCCAAATTTCAGGTTTCCTTTGCTAGTATAATCAATAGATTTGAACTAGACCTGAATTGAATCCATTATATTAGCAATTATAATCTTATCAAATAATAATCTTGTAAATGCGAAATATTAGATCATTCCGCAGTTTTTTTTAGTTTTCAGTTAAAAAAGCTGCCTACAGGAGGTAATATATAATGAAAATCGCTGGAAAAAAATCACTGGAAAATTTTTTTTTATGAAAAATATAAATTTTCAAAGATTCTATTTTGGCTGCACTTTTCTTTTTATGGCTTCTGATTCTTTCCTTTCTCACTATTTTCCTGCTATAGATAAGCGTCTCGTCAACTCTTTCAACACTAAGCGGTACTTCTTCTGATCCGGCTGCTCGCAATATTCTTCGCAAAGCCTCGAAAACTCCACCGATTGATTACGAAGACGATGAACCGGATAGTGGTACTGGTGATTCTGACAACGATTTACGTTCCACACAGAGTAAGCCGGGCGCCTCATCTCTTCCTATTTGCCTTATTGCTTTTTTTTCTCATTTTCATTTTTTTAATAGTTTTTCATACTATTTTAAATTGTTTGGATAAGTTTTTCTACTTGAAAATCTGGAATATGCAAATTTTTCCTTCCAAAGAAGTGATTTTTTTAATGAACGAAAATTATAATAACTTAAATTTAAATATTCTAGGTTTAATGGATTTAAAAATTTCCAATTTAAATAAGAAAAATTCATTTATTAATAAATTTTTCATAATTTTAGCACTCGCCAACAATCGAGAGATTTTAAATTCGAATTTTCAAACGAAAAAAATTCGTGATTGGAATGTTGATGACGTGATCGCTTGGCTAGGCTCCCTACAACTTGCTGAACACAAAGAACGATTTCTTAGCGCTCGTATAACTGGAAAAGACCTTCTTTTGTGTAATCGCACTTTTTTTACGCGGCTTGGTGTTACACGAATCGCTCATCGACAAATTATCGAACAATCAATAAAAAATTTAATTAGTTCATCATCATAGTTTTTTTTTATTTATATATTTCTAATTTCTTTATATTATTTGTAATTAAAATAAATGAATAATTTTTTTCTACAAATTTACGGAATTCGTGGAAATAAAAAAAGATATATTTGAACTTTTTTTTTTTGATATATATTTGAATGTTTAATATGAAGTTCCATCATTTGGGTTCGATTGTTCTTTAACTTATTTTATCAAATATAGAAAAATTTTCTGTGAAATTTTCAAACATTGATTAGAAATTCAAAATAGGCAAAATTAAATTTTTAAAAAAAAAACAAAGTGATAGGAGAAATTTAGCCTAAAGTTATATATGAATTTTGTTGTTTTCTCATAGTTCTTGTAGTTTAACAATTATTTTATCTATGCAAAAATAATATTTATATTGAATAGTGAAATGAAATTTTAGCATATGAATAATTAAAAATCCTTCAGGTTTATTCTTTTCGTGGAGAATTATACCAAAGTTTTTACTTTATTTAAATTTTTTTATTAATTGGTCTATCAGTACTATCAGATTTCATATTGTGACGGTTTCATATAATTGGCTTTTCCATATTTTTTTGATTTATTTTTTATATCGACCGAAATCTGGAATTGAGCTGCTTCATCTCTATGAAATGATCTTAGATATTCCACAAATTTCAATTGAATCCGTTACTCGCAAATAATATATTTCCAGTTTCTCTGTGATATAAGTGCCTTTTTTATGCTCATCATAACTGAACATAATTATTTGTATAAATAATTTATGCAAAATTAAGGATTTTATTTTAAATATTTAAATTTGTTATCAAATAAATAAACAAATATTTTAATTAGTTTAATGCAATGATATTTGAAATATTTTTATTCGTAATGGTTAATAATACAAACGATTGCTGATCTTTTCATTTATTATTATTGATATTAATATTATTATTATTAATAATATTAATATTACTATTATTATGCCATTTCCATCATATAATTAATAATTTTTATTTAAATTAGTTGGAATTGATGAAAATAAAATCAAATAAAATTATTGTTTAAATTTATTGAAAAAACGCAAAAAAGTATCCATATTCGAGGTATATTTCAAGCTTTTGAAATGAATTTTAATTTTTCAAAATTATATTGCATTACTGATCTTTCTTGTATAATTCTCGAATGGTTACAAGGAGTGAAAAATGCTTTATATAAATATAAAAATATTTTCAATTATTTTAAAATACCATATTAATCTAGCAAAAAGAAAAATCTGTCGAGATCAGGTTTTCCATAGCATTTTCCATAGTATTAGGCATTATTATAATAATAAAATAGCGGATTATTACTTTAATCAGTGGAAATTATTAATTGTCGATATCTTATAGTAAGCAATATTCCAGAATTATAATGCTACCAGGGCAACGAATGAGTTTAAAAACACCACTTTATCCCAGTAATCTGGCTTTTATTGGTCGGTTGGAGATGGCTAAAATTAACATCTTTATTCTCATTGATTTCTAAAGGTAGAAATTACCTATATCCCCGTACCAACCATTTTTTGCCTTTACGATTCTCTGTATTTCGGTGGGAAAAGATTTTGAACGTATAGGTGGACCAGCGATATATGGACTTAGACGATGGAAAAAGGAATGGCTTCCATTACTGTCGAGGCATCAGACCGCGCCGCTTGGAAACGTCTTACCCTTGTAGCCGTTGGAGCCAGCCTAACCAATAATGGTGAGAGCTGTTAGAAAAAGAAGAAGAAGATTCTCTGTATTTAATTTTTGTGTATGTGAAATATTATTCGAAAAAAGAGCCAACATTTTTCAATAGTTTCCATGATAGAATGGAAAAGTTCTTTCATGCTTTATCTGAATAATCTCCGAATAATTCCCTTCCCTACTTAAAAACAATGGTAAAAATTTTATCATATTGCAAATTGTTGTTGCACTAAAATCTCGTCGTATCTTTGCAATATTTCAAGAGGCTTATTTATTGCATTATCATTTATCATCTATTGTTTTCATCTATTTATCTATTTTTTTCGAAACCAGCATCTTTTTTATATGATAATTATAGTAATATGGGAAGTAATATGGAAATCCAATATCATCTTTAGACAATCTTTAAAAATTTATTTATAAATTCGGTTGACGTTATTTATTTATAATAAAATCATTTATATGTGAAAGCCATACGATGCCGATAAAGACTCATTCAAATCGTAAATAAAAATTTAGCGTTCTATGCGGATATTCAAGGAATATTTAATCGAAAATTAGGAAAATCGTGAAGGATCATCGATGTTCAAACATTAATCCTCTTGAAGATTAAACCTTATGCCGTCTCGGTCATTTATTCCTTTTGTATACGCGATAAATTTAATAAAATTCTGGGAAATATCAAAATTGCTTTGCGAAATGATAGTAAGGTGATAAAAGTTTTATCATATTTGATCTCATACATACAAGAAATAAAGCCAATGTGATACGATATCTCATCCAATTTACCAAATGTTTTTTTTTTGCAAATTGTTGTAAATTATAAACAAATTTAATGAATTTTAATGAATTTCTTATATATTAATTAGACAAATACGATAATTTACTCACCATATTATGATGATAAGAATCTTTACCAGTTTCAACTGCAAATGAATAGCATAATGCTTTCAATAAGTTTTTGTCTAAAGAGAATTGCGTTTTATCACGAAAATTCCCTTTTATCAGTATTCCAAAGTCATCGAAATCATTTAAATTATCAAAAAAATATAATAAATAATAAATATAATAAATAAACATTAGAATAAATATATATATTATAATGCCATACAATATTGAAATTAGATGAACTTAATTCATTTGATTTTCATTTTTATGCACGATATTGTTTGGTTCATCGTAGTTTAATATATTCATTGGAAAGTAGAATGGCTCAGTGGGCTGTTGTTCAATTCGATGCGCCTATGATGAGGTCCTACGTAGTCTCGTAACTACTTCTATCGTCAAAAGACTCTCTGGCATATCTATTTAGTATGATAAGTCAGCGGAGTGAGTCTGATCAGTAATGATAAAAGAAAGTTATATTTTAACTGAGATGATTGGTTTTCTCGAAAACAATTTCAAATGGTATATTAAAAGATGTATGATGTAAAAATTTTTCATTTCTACTTCCATTTTTTTGAGAGATTGGCGAATGAAATATTAATACGATTAATAAAAGAACGAAATAACTTTAATCCAGTATAAATAAATGATCTAAGCAAGGTAAATAAGTAGAAATGTTTGGCTAGGTTCGTCTCGTTAGCATTATTGATAAGCATGGAAATTTTTGCTAGAATGTCACTAGACGAGATGAAAGCTAACGAAACGTCCTAACCTTCTATCAATAGAATTTAATCATTTCCCTTTTTTTTATGTTTTAAAATTTTATTTAAAATTCTGAAAAAACAAAATTTTAATGTAATTAGCTAATTAGCATCAATATAATTTTTTTTTAAGAGCACTCACTACTGGTTTGACTCGCTGTATTGACTCGTCAAAGTAGATAAATGCTAAGGCGTAGTTCCTTGAAAATGACAATTTTGGTAAATTTTAAATTTTTATTAGGTGTAATGATTTTGTTAGAATGAAATTATGACATACTACAATATGCAATATACAATAATATTTCATAATTTTATTAGAAAATTATCAGCGTTTTTCTTCATTTCGGAAAATCGTTTTTTTTTTCGCATTTCACTTCTATGCTTTTTTTTTTTTCACCATATTTTATATTGCTTAGATTCCATAGATTTTGATGGTGGAGGATAGAATGGTTCAATGGGTTATTGTTCAGTTGGGGGGCACTAATGCTGAGGTTCGATATTCCCGCAGGAATAAACCTGTATAAAAATCTGGGTAGTGCTAGGGACTCATCTGTATTTCTATCTGGCATATTTGTCGAATGCAAGCTTGACAAGCCAGTGAAGCGAATTTAACCAGTGATGATGAGGACTCCTGAAAAAAAAAGAAAATTTTAATGGCAGATTTAAACCGAAAATTTAGTCATCATTCTATCGATAATAAACTGATAATAATGTATATTTCTTTTCATAGCCAGGTGTTTTCTACTCAAAAAAATAAAAAGGCCCTTTCTATCTTTTTAATTTGTTTTGATTCAGGTGATTTTATTCAGGCAAAATTTAATCGAAATTTTCCGTTATCATTTGAAAAATACAGGAAAGATCCACATTCCGAAATCGAAACCGTAAGCTAAATCGGTGAGAAACAAATATTACCGCGAAATAATTGCATGAAATTTTTTAATTTCTTATTGCTTTTCTAGTTTATGAATAAATTTAGACGGATTTTCCTCTACTTAATTTAATTTTTAATTTTAATTTTCTAAGTAAATTTATTGAATTTTTGAAAATTTGGAAATCATTTATGAAGTAATTATTTGAATATTCTTGCTTGTTAAGTTTTCTTGAAACTACTTTCATCATTCAATCCTTTTCAATCCTTTATAAAAAAAAATTGGCCTAGTTATTTTGCTTTTTTTTTTCCTCTATTTTTTCGAATTGTGATAAATGTGAGATATTAATATAGATACAATAATATTCTAATAAGTCAATTGAACTATTATATTTTATCATACTTTTATCACACTCCATTTTTTTTTGCTATGATTTTGACGATAGTGAAATGAAATAAAATAAAAATAAAATAAAGATTATTGTAGAAAATTTTATAGGAGTAAAAATATCAAGAAATTTTGATTATATGATGAAACATTATAAAACAACTTTAAAAATTAGATTTTTTGCTTCGATTAAACATTTTATTTTTTGCATATCTTAATTTTTTAAAAGCTTTTTATTTAATTTTCAAAAATATTCATCTGTTTTAAAAGTGACTTTTCTGCTGCGATAATAAATGAAGGTAGGGAAAAATAGGATTTACTTAGAATTAATAGAAGGAAAAGTTAATTTAAAAATAGAAGAAGGAAGAATCAGGATTTGCTTAGAAATAGTAGAAGGAAAAGTTAGAAGGATTTGCTTAGAAATAGTAGAAGAAATGAGCAATAATATGCTTGTATAGCCAAAAGGGCAAAAGAAACTATAGACTCATATTGCTGCATTTTTTTTTAATGCCTTTTGATCCTTTCCATTCTCATTATTTTTAATTTTCTCCTTTAGATGAATTCCTCGTTCAATAATAAGCGGTTTCTGATCCGATTGTTCGAAATTTCTTCTCAAAAATTCGAAAATACCTTCGTTTGATTGCGAAAAAGTTGAAAATGAATTTTATTTTTTGAAAAATTTTTCATACCTAATTTATTGGAAAAGCTTTTATGCATGAAAATTTTGGACAATATGCAAGCCAAGCCTTGTGCCTCTTCAATAAACGAATTTTAAATTTTCCAAGAGATTTCTTAAGCTAAATTTGGATTTTCGAACAAATTAAGTTTGGACTCGAATGTTGACAAAGTGCTAAGCTTTTTATAGCTTTCTACTTAACAATGAATTCTTTCTTAAGGTGCATATCACCAAAAAAGTGCTTCTTTCAAGTAATTGTACCTTTTTACGTGGCTTCGTTTTACACGAATCGTTCATCGACAAATTATTAAGTAATCATTAAAAAATTTTATCACTCTATCATCAGATTTTCATTCATTTATATACAATTTATTTATAATATTTAAAAATATAATAAAAATAAAACGAAAGAAATTTTTTATAAATTTGGAATTTAAAGTACCTCTTTTTTTTATAAATTTGGAATTTAGAATTTGATTTTTATAAATTTGGAATCTGTGCATACATAAAAGTAGCTTTTTTTCTTTTTTATATGCGTTCGATTTTCATAAATTTGGAATTTATTCTTATAAAAAAAGTAATTTTTTTTCTTTTTTTCAAATATTCAAAACTTTAACATGAAACTCTCATTTAGTTTGGTTGTTATGTAGTTAAGTATATTAAAAAAATATCTATGAATTTTCTAAAAGACTATTGAAAATTTAAAAGCGGAAATTAAATTCTCCAAAAAAAAAACTATTTTTTTAAACGATACTTAAGAAATTTTATCATTTTCTTATAATTCCTTTCGTAATTTTGAATAGCGATTTTTCAACAATTGAATAATTGAGAATATTTTAATTTTATTCTTTCCTTGATGAATTAAACGAAAATTTTTACATTTTTCTTTCTTTTTTTTTAAAAAAAAATTCTTTTTAAAATTACTTTATTTATTTAATTTTCTATAAATCAATCTGTTGCCATTAATTCATAGATTATTAGCACAATCATTGATTTAGTAAGCTTTTGCGTATTTTTTACGCAATATTTCATATTTAAAAATTAAGAAAAATAATACAATATGATGTATTTTAATTAATTATGATTGATGGTATAAATTGCTGTTTGATTTTTTCATTTATTATTATAATTTCACTTCTATTTTATAATTATTAATTTTTATTATAATTATTTTATTAATTGAAATAATTTGAAATAATTTAATAAAATAAAATTATAAGAATAAAAAACAAAGTTTGTAACTTTTATAAAATAATTATTTAATTATTTTATTTAATAATTGTTTAAAATAAATAATTATTTGAGCTTTGATCTTTCAACCTTTAAAATGGATTTGAATTTTTAAATTTTCAAATTTTTCATTCAATTTGATTTATTTTTTATTAGTATTATTAATAATATTATTAATAATAGTTAAAATTTCATTCGACTTTGGCTAGAAAAAAGAGGAAAAATGATGAAAAACAAAAAAATTCGCTCTTTTCGACATACTTCAGTATTTTTCAATATATTATCTTAAATGAGTAGATTATTACTATGAATAATGCTAAATTATTAAAGATTTTCATAGAAATTCAGTCTTAGATCATCCAACCATTAAATAGAAAAAGCAAGCAATGCGTTAAGAATGCAAAACTTTCGCAAATAATTGATGTCCATTTGTTGAACGATCTTGAAATTTCATTTTTATCATTACCAGTTTTTAGTTCTGGAATTTTTCACTTGATTGCTTTTTTAATTTTTCGTTGAGGAAAAAATTCCGCTAATTTTCAAAAAGAAATTTGAATTTTGTTTTTAATTAATTCGCAACAAATTTATAACAGATTTTTGCATGCAAAGAAAATTTGAACGAAGTTAATAAATATTCGTATTGAAGAATATTATAGAAATATGCTAGGATATTTTCAATTATTTCTAGGATTATAATGTATTGGAGCTATAATTAAAGAAAAATTAGAAAAATGATTTTTAATATTTTAATAATTTTAATATGCTTATATGCTTAATTCTCTTGTAAGAGCACATTCTATCGCAGATTTGTTAGTTAGGTTCCATTAAATTCTAGAACATTACCTTTTCGCTAGAGAATCACATGTAGATAGAAAAATAAATTTTAAATTCTGTATTTTTTTAAGATTGACTAATTTGTAAACAGCCAAATATTCATGAATATTTGCATATGATTCCCTTGCGAAAAGTTTTTTAAAATATTTTATGATAATTTTATTCGTTTCATGCCATTAATCTTAAAATAAAATTAAAACCTTTTCTATAGAATTTTATTTTAATCTAAATTTGTTTATTTATTGGCTCAAAAATTTTATTTAACTCTGTCTCTTTTACTAAAATTTATTTGTCTAAAATTATATTGGATTAACGAAATAAAACAATCGAAATAAAGCATACATTCATTCGTCAAATGATTCGTCAAATATTGCAAATTCAATTTTGTATAGGTGATATTGGTGATTCAAAATATGATATTGAGAAAGTGATATGATATGGAGAAAATAAATTTATCTATTAAATTTTAAAATTAAATGAAAAATTACTTCTAGATGATGTTTGAGACCTATAAATTCAGCTCAAAATAACTGTTTTCTTAGCAAAATCATCCCTAATAATCAGTGGAGTTAGCCAAATTAAAAATGATAGAAATGATTAGAAGTTCCTATGATTGATAAGCTTATTAGATGATTTGATAAAACATGTCAAAATAATTATCATTTCAGCTATTCGCTATTATTATTTTTTGGTTCATTTTTATGTCGATTGTTTTTAAGTTTTAATAAATCTATTATCATTGCAATGATGAACTTACTGATATTGAAATTGAAAAAAAAAAAAAATTATTAGGATTTTCAAATGCAAAAATTTAACAAATAAGGTTGAAAATTTAATTTTCTGGCTTGATAAAACAATAATTTTTATAATCATTTAACCATTTAATATTTATTTTTTCAGTTATAATCGTTTTAAAGTTTCGATGAAAAATGAAATTATATGAAAAGTGAAATTATATAAGTTTTTTCCATTGCCGATCGCTGATTACTCGCTCATTTATCATTATTATATAACCAATCTTTGTGGGAAATAATTCACTGTTTCAGATAATTCTGATTGACGCGTTTTGTAATCGAATACCTCAGACTGTATATAATAAATATTATAAACTATCAATTTTAAATTTTAAATTAAACAAAATAAGATTATATTAGAATCGAAATTAAAAATTCTTAAATCTTTATGGAATTAATTGACTGAGAATTTTCGCCAAAAATTTGTATCTATTGGAATAATAGAAGAAAAAAAAAAAGAAAATTTAAAAGATTAAAAGAAGAGAAAATGATATTTCGATGAAAATAAATATAAAAATAAAAATTTATTCTTAAAAAGAAAATTGTAATAGACTAGCAATAGATGGACTTCGACGATGGAAAAAGGACTTCTAATGCTATCCCAGATGGCATCAGATCGCACGGCAGCCTAGAAATGTTTTATTCAGTGCAGCCAGTCTAATCAGTGATAGTGAGTGCTGTTAAAAGAAGAAGATAGGCCTATGAATGATGGCCTATAAGGGAAAGGGCTTTATTTTCATGAATTGGGAAACATCGCTAAATTTTTTTTTTAAAATTTCTCAAATTTTCTATTGCAGAATTTTTAAAATTTTTTTTTCATATTTCCATTTTATTTTCGTGAAAATTCGCTTATGAAAATCCTAAAATTCTAACAAAAACCTTTTTCAGACTATAATTTCTTGGAATTTTTTTTGGAATATTAGAATATTACATTGAAAATCATAAAAAATTTAAAATATATACTCATTGTAACATAAAACCTTAGTTCTCGTTTGGAAACTCGTTTTTTCCAATTTCTTCGATTCCATCACTTCGTTAAATTTTTTACTAAATACTTTCACGATGCCTGAGCGATTTCTTCATTCAGTACAATTTGCAACTTTGAAAAACGCTATAAATTTAAAATAAGCGTAAAAGAAATTTTTATGTCGAATTCAAACTTTAAACTTTTATATATTTATCATTCAACCGAGCTTTTGATTGATAAAAAGATTTATCAATATATATATATATATATATCAGGAAAAAAAAATCGTAGCAATTCCTTAGAGTAGAAATTTTCTTATTAAAATATTTTGGCCAATCTTAGTCTTTGGTTGATTATTTTTGATTATTTTCATTGCTTCTCATCAAGTTTTCATGATTATTAACCATCTTTATATTTATTTATTACAACAAAGCAGAGCGGGAAGCGCCATGTGTCTATATTAATAACAAGTAAAAAATAATTAAAATTAATGATAAAAAAATAAAATATGGTAAAATAAAGCTAATAAAGTAATGAGAAAAAGGAGGTATAAAATAGTTCGAAGTAAAAATGTTTCATTTATATATAATCGAGCGACAAAATTCGAGATTTCAGACTTCCTGCATAATGTGAATTTTTTTAAATAATATCATAAATGATTATTATTATCTAATCTTTTTTTTTAAAAAGACGCATAAACTACATCGTTCGATAGTTTATTCCAGTAATTAATAGTGCGAATAAAGAAATCATTAGTCCACAATTAAACAATTTTTCATGATAATTTACGAATTCAACGAATTTATAATAAATCAAAATCGAAATCTTCGAAATTAAAAATTTATGAAAATATATAAAAAATTATAAGCAAAATTATAAAAATTATAAATTATAAAATTATAAAAATTATAAATTCTAAATAAAATTATAATGATTTTCAATTAGATAATTGCAGTTTTAACATTTTGAAACGAATAAAGTGAAAATATGAAAAGAAAAAAAAAACGTTCGTTTATGTCCTTGGTCTTAATTCGAAGAAGATGAGATGTTCTCAACATATTTTAATTGTTCATTTAGGTCATTACCATTAAAAATTAACATACGCAAATTGATCATTTTGCGATGCATAAAATATCGAAAATTTTATTTGAAAAAGTTTCAAATAACTATTAACAAATTCAATAATTTTATTAGTTATAACGAAAAGCTATTATAGAAATGAATTCGTGAAATGCATTTGAATAAATCGTTTCGATGCTTATAAATCAAATTTAATCACTAATCTATTATTCAAATATCTATGAGATTTTGGATTTTCAACTACTTTTTCTTTTTATTGAGAATTTTAAATTTTATAGTAGTAATTGAGAAAATAAAAAATTTTTGGTTAAAGCGGTATTACTATTTGATTTAATAAGTTAAAATATTGCTTTTTTCTTTTTTTTTTTTCTTGTTAAATCAAGGACACTGACATAATTGCAAAATTGTGGGAGAATCGTTTCAAATTTGTTATGATCGGTTTTGCATCAAATCAGTACTTCACTTCTGATCTATTTTGCGGTCATTTATTCATGATCGACCGAATTTTTAAACGATTCTCAACGATTTCTTATCATAGGGTGTTAAATTTTTAAATTTTTATTATTTTAATTATTATCATTAATAAATTTCTATTATTTTATTTTTTCCATTTATACGTAAATTTTATGATTGCATTAGTTTTAAATAGTTAAATTCCCTATTTCTTATCGTTCAAATTTTTTTTGAATAGCTGTTTAATATTAGAATTTTTTTAAAACGCTTTAATCATTTTTATCTGGCTTGCTGGGCTCGAGAGATTTTGCCAGAATGTCACTTGGCGGGCGAAAGAAGTACGAATGAGTACGTACCAGTATCAACCAAGATTTTCTAAAGAGAAATCTACTCATGCCGAATCTAGAACTTCTTAATCGGTATTCTGAAATGAGAGCAACAACTCGCTGAACCATTCTATCTAATTTTGCTTTCGTAATTCGGCAAAATGGTCGCCGCAACGAAACGCGAATTGAATTCTAACTAAATGTTCAATTTAATCTTAATGGAATAAGTCGGTAAAAACCGGTAAAAACCGTTTTCAGTGATGATTTTCATGGATTTTATGAACAATCATTGAATATTTGTAAATTTAATGACTATGAAATAAAGTATTTTCTAATAATATTGAGAATTTTAGTGCGATTTTCTTAATATTAATATTAATACCAGAAATATAATCAGATAATTTATCAAAAAATTTTAAGATTCAATTTCCAAGATAATCCAAGAATTAAGAATATTTTAATTTCCCCATTAATAATAACTATTTCCCATCAATTTTATCAATTTTTACTAATATCATCAAAGATGTTTCTCAAAAAAGTCATTCTTTCTATTATTTTAAACTTATTTTAATTTATTTTAATTTATAATTATTAATTTATTTTAATTTATTATTTAAATAAATTTATTTTATATAAACTTATTTTTAAAATTTATTTATTTTAATAGTGCCACGTTTTTGATCATTTCTCGTTTTATCAATGTCATCTTTTAAAATTTTGAATGATGTTTGGCCATTTTACTTATTAAAAAATTTTTATAATATTGAATCAAAAACTTTTGTTATTATTATAATTCTTAAAAATTACAAATGATCTGTAGATGATTGCCTCGATTGTAGTTTTTTTTTTTTTTTATTATCATTATTCTCAATGATAAACTAGATTGACTGAATACAGATAGTACATTTATCATGTGCTAAGAAAAATGAGTTTTTCTATAGTGTATCATAAATTTTCAAGGTCAAAAAATTTGAGTATTTGATTTGTGAAATTCTATTGAGAAATGAATCAGACGCTTTAAAAAGTTTTGTGTCAAATTTCAAAAATAATTTGAGAACTTTGTTGATATAATAGTTTTATAAATTTGTCTCGTCGATAATCACCGAACTGGTATTTTTCTATAAACTTATAGGCAAATACCCTATATTTTGATACGACAAAGATTTAAAATCAACTGAATTCCATTTGAGCTAAGTAGACACCCTAATGAATCGCATTGAACTATTCTTTTTTCCCTTTGAAGGCATATAATGAATTCGCCGAATTCATCTAAAAAGTTTTCAATTTCGTTTTATAACATTTTTTGAAAATCATCAATATTGATAAGGGCTTATCACATGGCATAGGCATCAAGTTAACGGATTTTTGAAATTCGTTGTTTTGTTTATTCTATGGGAAATTGTTGTTTGATGTCAGAAATAAACCGTTGATCAATTGAATAGATTACAGTCAGCCACTTCCAAATAAACAAAACTCGATACTACTGCCCATATAATTTAAACATTACGATTAACTAACCAAGCAATTCGTAGAGTAGTATCTTCCTCTTTACAATACCCTTTGACCTGGTTTGCTTTAGCTTTTATATCTTAGTCGAATCACTTTATTATTCTTTAAAGACCTTTAGTTTCGTTTAGTATCAATTCGCAATAATTATGAAAGTTTTGTCATATTTTAAAATCTACGTATTACACTAGTGAATTCTAATAATTATTGGGTTTTCTGACCTATGATTAAATTAAAAGTTTAATTACTTTGGTGAAATGTCTTATGAAATTCTTTCTAAATCAAAATCAAATCAAATAATCATTGCTTTAAATAATTTTTATAAATTTTTTAATGGTTCTTTTTCCAAAAACGCAAATTTAATTGTTTCAACTGATTGCTTGGATAAGAGCAAAGAGTCGCTCAAATATGATTTACAATGCAAGTACTATTTCACTTCAGTTCTAATAGTATGCTAAACTGTCAAGGCAGGGGGGTTGAACCTATGGTTATTACCTGAAATTAGTCGGGCCAACATCTCTGATCTCTGGAATTACCAAAATTTTATAGTATTTAAGTCGTTCGCAAAGAATTTATAATGAACAACGTTCTATTTTAATACCCTTTAATGAGACAGATGTATTTAAATACAATGTCGAACATATATATATATATATGAGGTTCAACGTCCTTTTATGTAGTGCTTTTATAGATAATTGTCGTAGCAAAATTTGCTATGAATAAGGCAATTATCTTGCTTTAACGATCGAAAATTGAAAGCCATAAATAAATATTTTTCGCATCGGCTAGCAATTAGTTTCATGCATCATTATAGTTTCGTTTTATGCTAATTTTCAGGATAATTACTAATTATTAATTTTCAAAATAATACTAATTTCATTTATTTATTAAATTCTATTTCTATTTCTTTTAAGAAATTTATTAGTTTTATTTTTAATTTTTCTTATTTTAAATAAATTTCATTTATTATATATATATTTAAGTTGATTGTTCTATTAGAATTTTCAGGATAATAAATATTCTAAATTCTTTTTAAAAGATTAAAATCAAAATAATCGGCAATTTTAAATAATAAAAATTATTTAAAATTAGGGTACTCTTAATATAATTCGATTTACCAACGACGATTGCATTCATCGTTAAAATCGCATAAATATAAATTTTAGAAACAAATAAATTTAATTTTATCAGAATTTAATTTTAATCTTAGTTGTCATTTAAATTTCTGATAAAATATTTTTTCAAGAAATAATTTATTTATTTCCATAATTTAACAAATAATTAAAATAATCCTAATAAATCGGATCAAACAATATTTTCTTAAATATATTTTTTTTTTTGAAAATTTTCAATGAATTTAAATAGATATGATAAAATTATTGGGCTTTAATCGAATAATTCTTTCCAGTATCAGTCATTATGCTTTGTTTGAATGTGATTGCATCAGGTTGAGGCATTTGGATAAACCTTCTAAGCATTTGACCTGGTTTTCTTTTTCTTAACAATCTAAATAGTAGAAAAATCATTCATTAATTGTATGCCTATTGTTTATACGATAAGAATATAAATTTACGCTATATAAGAATGGGCAAAAATTTCCATCAAATTCCTAGAATTATGAGTGTTATTTAATACCAATTTTTATTGCTTTCATACATTAAATACATATGAATAATTTGGTGAAATTGGTGAAACTATTCAGCAAATTTAATAGATTTAATTTAATAAATTTAATAGAATGCTTATTTCTTTCTCATTGCAGTTTTTATTTATCAAAAAAAAAAAATTTTTTTTTTCAAAAAATTATCATTAAATATTAAAAATATTGTAAAGAAATTTTAAAATTTCAAACGAATTTTTTTAAAATTTTAGAATTTATTCATATTTATAATTTAAAATTTTTAAAATTTAAATTATTCCATGAACTCACCATATAATTCTATTAAATATGAATCTTCATATTTTCATGAATATTCATAGTTCAGAGTTCATTAAGGAAAATTTTTTATTGCTAAGAAGCAATAAAACAATTATTATCGACAAATTTTTGATTATTTCATGATCATTCATCGTCATCGTCGCACATATAGTTATATAAGTTGGTGACGATTAACGATTTCTGATTGGACTCGCTCCATTGGCTGTTATTATAGGTCGAAATTTTTAACGAAGAGTCATTTAGCGATAGTAATACAAATAGGTTATCGTCATTTTGAGATAAAATGGCTGAGTGGATTGTTGCTCAATTGGGAGCGCCGATGCCGAGGTTCGATTCCCCGCAGTAGTAAATCTGTGTGAAAATCGGGGTGATGCTGGCGACTTACATATCTCTAGCAATAAGCCAGTAGAACGAGTTTAACCAATTATGGTGAGGACTTATAAAAAAAAAAGTTGCCGTCATCGCTATTCAGGTTTCTCAATTTTTTAATGAAAAGTTTACTTTGGAAGTTTACTTTAATTTAGCGTATTTAATGATGATCCGAATGCTTTAATAATCTCAGTCACTGTTCTACGCTTAAACAAACAGTTGGTTCCATTTCCGGAAAATTAAGTAAAATAAAATCTAGTTTCCTTTTCTTATTTTTTTCCTGAATCAAACATGAAAATCACATCAATTTATTAAAATATTTAATAATTAATATAATAATTTTTAATAAATAATTTAAATCAAATTAAATAAATAAATTAAATAATTAATTATTTAATAAATTAAATAAATAATTAATTAATAATAATAATTGAATAATTTAATAAATAATTAAATAATTTTTAGTAAATAAATAATTAAAATAATAATTTTTAAAATAATTAACAATAAATTTTCCTTCTTTTAACAATCTAAAATCAACAAAAAGTTATTTTGAATAGAAAAAAATAATTGATTTCAAGTGATATTTTACGAATATACGGTATCCAAATCGTTTTGTACTCCTAATGATTTTTTTTTATTGCAAATTTACTTATGTCAACTTTCATTTGTTTAGTTTAGTACTCGATAGGAGCAATAAGAAGTGGTCATAAACAATTCGCTATAAAAACATATTGGCAGGATGTAAACTGCGAGCAGGAACAACAGAACCAAGTAGTTGGCATTATCTACAGGAATAACTGCTATATGGGTGTAGTTTAAACCAGATGGATTCTCCAGAAATCGTGAAGAGTAATAAGGTCAATATTCTGTGGAACTTCTTAGGGAAACAAATACTAGTCAATTAACCAAATATCACAGTAGTAGTAGACAAGCCAAGAATCAGCAGTGGTAAATATAGCAATATCAAGCATGAGAAATACCAGAGGAATATGAGAAACTAGAGAAATACTATGGTGTGAAAGAGGTACTAAAGAAGGTATGGAAAATGAAGGTTAAAAGTAATCCCAGTGATAATAAGAATACGAGTGGTTGTGATTCCTAAATTAGAAAAGTGATTCCAGCAATTTTCAGGAACAACACCAGAGATTTCTATCCAGAAGAGCTTCTTCTTCCTCTAACAGCTCCCATTATTATTGGTTAGGCTGGCAAAGGTAAGAAGCTTCCAAGCGGCGCGGTGTCTGATGTCATCGTCGGCAGTAACAGAAGCCATTCCTTTTTCCATTGTCTAAGTCCATATATTGCTGGTCCACCTATATGTTCAAAAAATCTTTTCTGACCGTATCACTCCAGGTCTTGATTAGCCCACCTAAGATCCAGAACAGCGCATTGTTAGGAACAGCTAAGAATACTGTGGAAAACTCTCAAGCGCCCAGATCACTGGTAGAGGACGCGAGGTTGGGAATGATCCTTATCACCTACAGATAAATTTTTTATATAATGCTTTGTTCATTTTCATTTCCTTCAAAAATGGCCCACCATTTCTGGTTTATTCCATTGGCTTATTCATCATAACAAATAAATTTTTGCTAGCAATTTGTTCGACAAGAGGAATCACCAATATTATCCGGATTTTTGAAAGACAAATTTAATCTCTCTTCGGGCATCGACAATCCGAAATGACAACAATAGCCTAATTCCCTACGAAAATAACTCGTATATAAATGAAATTTTAGCATAGATTTCATAAAAATATAATTTAAATAAATTTTTTTGATAAAATTTAGAATTTCATTTATTTATGAAAAAAAAAAGAAAATTAGAAAAAATTTTGCCGATTAAAAAAAATTCATTTTATAAAAGAGAATTTTTATAAAAATTTATTGTTTGATAATATCAAATGGCATCATCTAATTAATTGCCGTGAAAAAAAACCGGAAAATTTAGAAACCTGGTAAGCATTTCAAAGAACTAATTTATCAATCTATTATATTTAACTAATTAATTAATTAATTAATAAAAATAGAAATTATTCGTATTTTTTAAAACTACAATAATATAATGCGATTTTATCGCTTATATATTTAGTTATGAATTTCAATCAATCAGTATTTATTTATATGGTACTTTAGGCAAAATCAATCTATCTATGGTACTTTAAGAAAGTTGATATATAAATGTAGTATTTTAAGCGAATCACTATATATACAGTACTTTAAGCAGAATTAATATATCTGTATTATATCAGTACATTTGTGGTAGTATATCTGTGGTAATATCTTTGTGCATTCCAATATATCAGTATATATGGTACTTTGAGCAAAATCAAGTGTATCTGTATGTCAGTAATTTATATATATATATCCAGTATATCTACGATAAGCAAGTTACACGTCTAATAGGCCTACCATCACACATGTAGTACTTTAAGCGAAATCAGTATATATGTGGTACTTTAAGCGAAATCGTAATGTTCTCTCCAAATTTGCCAATTCGTTAGCGTTGGATAGGATAACTGATCGATAACTGTTACTGCTGCTTAAACAATTCTTCTTTTTTTTTTAAAAAAACCCCCTTATACGATATAAAAAAGTTTCTGATTATTAGGATCGTTAATAACTTAGAAACAAATATTCGAAGAGGGGTTAAAAGTCATAACACTAAATAAATAAGAAGCTGCAAAAGGCGAAAAACTTTTTCGTGCCAAGACCCATTTCATATCTATCTCTTACAAGGACTTTTCATTATTTTTATCACTCTATTGGGATTTGGTGATTTGGAATGTGATATCGTTGCGTTTGAGCGGTGAGCGATGTCTGTTCGTATATGGATTGAGTGATAAGTACCAGGTCGTAGGGTTGATGGGTGGTTCCTTTAGGTGATTCTTTTTTCGAAGCGCTCACCATTTTCGACCTAGATTCATTCCGCTGGTTTCTCGAACCACGCAATTTTTCTCAGTGAATCACATGGCGTTAGAAATATAGATGGATCACCAGTATAACCCATATTTTTGAAATGGCAATGTTTATTCTTCTCGAGAATAGGACGCTTCGAAATGGAACCAACTCCATCCACTTAGCTATTCTATTTTACTCTTTTAATTAATTATTCGTATTTAATTTGAAAGGAATGTAAATGATAAAAAATAAAAGAGGAATAATTTTTATTAAATTAAATTGCTACTTTTTGTTATTTTTTACATTAATTTTATCATTTTATCATTTTACATTTTTTATCATTTTTTATTTTTTTTCTGTAGTTTTTGAAAAAATAGAACTCAGGAATAGCGGGATGGGAAATATATGAAATCAAACGTCATAAGATGGGAGGGGTTGGAGGTGGGGTGGGGGGGGAGGTAGATTTCTCGTCTCTTAATATGCCCAAACCTGTTATTAAAAGTGAAATATTAGTGTTAGGCACCTCTCTCTTTCAATTATGCCGCTGGCAGAATGTGGCGGAATGGCCACTCCTCGTAGTTAATAGGTTACAAGTTAAATCCCGAAATATTAGTTTAGTTTTGGTTGCGATTTGTTTGCTTGCATTTATGTCAATGGCTTATGAACAGATTAGTCGTTTCGGTTTCTCCCGATGATGATTCATTCCGGTGATGACGTTTTCTCTATGAATTGAACATCTGCCCGAGGGGAAATTTATTTGAGTCATGAATCATCCTCAGTAACTTTGGATTCAAATTGAAGGCTTTTTAGCTTTGGCGGTCATTTAGTACGGTGTTCCGCAGTCCCTATCTTGGGATCTTACGGCCCATCTTGTTTACACAAATTGTGATTGAATAGATACTCTTATTGTTGTTGTTGTTTTTGTCTCATCTATCAAATGTTTTTATTGGGTAGTTTTTGAAACCTTTGACCTATTGATTAATTCATTAATCATATTTGTATAAAACGAGCTATCAGCGGCGATGTATCAACGATCGGTAATTTATTTTAGTTATTAGTCAGCTGTTCACCAGCTGTCTAATAACTAAAATAATCTTAATTTTCCTGTAAGTACTATATTTTATATGTCTTTTCTATTACTGTTTTTATTTATTACTACTTTACTATTTTACTACTCTTATATTACTATTTTACTTCTACTGTTTTTGAATGATGAAATGAAAGAGAAAGGAACTGGTCAGAGTAATGGCTTCAGTGGTAATCAAAAAAAAAATTGTCCATTCGGTCGTTTTTTTCTAAAATTATTTATGGTACTAAAGCTCGATTAATTAGAGTATTTTGCTATGAAGCCTCTTTCATCCTCAATGATCACGTTTTTTGAAGAGGTTTTTTTTTCATCGATGATGATTTTCGTGAATTTTGTCATCCCAAAGCAGTTCGATAATATTAAACCTGTTAAACCGGATTCCTTTCTTTCTTTCTGTCTTTCTATTCGCTTAATTTATTGAACTCTTTTGCGTTAATCAATTCTCATTCTCATCTTTCTATCAATAGTATTGTTAAATTTGTAATGTTCATGCTTGCTACCTGTTTTATGATTTTTTGCAAAAAAATTTCAATAGTTGCCGAGCAAAAATTTGTCGAGAAAATTTGATATAAAACGATTTTTAGTGGTTGGCGATTTGCGCGAATGATTGAACGAAGAATTTTCGAATTATTGTTGGAATTCACTTAGTTAATTGACCAACAAAATTTATTAATCGGTATTTTATTTCCTATTTTTGTAATTTTTATTTTCGTTTTTTTTTTTTTTTTACCTCTATGAAGAATCGTTCTATTTACTCAATGAAAATAGCTTTTATTTTATTTATTTATTTATTTATTTTAAAAAATGCTAAATTTAGATTCATTTTTGTATTTTGACCTATTAAAATCGTTTCGAAATAATGATGATAATGGTGATAGGAGGAATATTTCATAAATTTCCGGTTTTTTAAATATCAAGTTTGCAGACGGAACGTTCGTCGCGTTTTTTTTTCTTCTTTGCTACAATTCAATTCGTACGAGAATCTTTGCTTCATTTTATTATATTCTTCTAAACGTCCATAAATCAATGATTTTAATTCAATTTTCAATTCGTATTTATTTTTGCTTTGAAAATTTTGGTTATTTTTTTGGTTATATTCTTTTGATTTTCAGGTTCTATGTTTTGCAAAATTACGATTTCGTTTCTTTACTATTGCACTTGGATTTGAACCCATGTTTTTTCTAGAAGTAAGACTTTTTTCGATCTTTAAAATATATATTTCTAGAAGAAATATCAAAATTCATCAATCAAGCAAGCGCCGTTTCTATAATATTATTATTATTATTCCTGTCGATAGAAATATTCAAGCCGGTGATTTTCACATCAATTTAAAATGATCAAATTAATTTATTTTGTGAAAATTTTGTTAATTAATGTTTATATTTTAGATAGATTGTTAATTAATGTTAATTTTGTTAATTTTTGTTAATTAATGTTTATTTAATATTTTAGATAGTTGTTTGAGGGATTCAGAGCTCATCGTACATGTGGTATTATGTCTTTTCTACATTCCAGACAAAAATTATTTGTAAGACTTTCATAGAGATTACCTATATAATAATTTTAAGGAGCTCTGCTTGCATTGCAGGATTTCGTTTCCGTTGCCAGGGTTGAATAAAGCCGGTTAAGTCTCTTTAGACATACCGTGAGGTTTAAAAAAGTGAGTTATTTATGGAAGTATAATAGAATAATTATAGATTAGTTTAAATAGTTTTTTAAAAAAGTGCGTTAAATGCGAAGGCAAATGAGGACTTGATTTCTTTCATTGTTTTACGGATATTTTGTTGCTTTATTTGAGTGACACTGAAAAACTTAGTAGCACAACCGGTTTTATTATGTTTCAACCAGCAAATCGAGTCGATTCAATGTTTCACTTGGACTTGTTTAGTAATTTTTTTATATTATTGATTAAATTTCATTTCGATTATTTGCAGTAATTTTTTTTTTTTTTCATTTCTTTAAGCCTGTGGATCAATGATATGCAGAATATGATCTGCAGATGTATCTGAATGAAATTTTGTAAAAGCATGCATTAATTATATAGTAATTTTAGTACATTTAGATCTTCTTGTGATTGCTTAGAGACAGTGGTGAATCTAAATAACCACTCGGATTTCACTCTTAATGGTACATTTTAAATCGGTTTGTTCCCCTTAAAATATTAAATTAAAATATTAATAATATTAAAATCTTATCTATTGTACTGATTCTTACAAGTCATTTAAATCTGTATTTGAAAACCATTTAGTTTTTTTTTTAATTTCCTTTCATCATCATGTTATCTGTCATGACTATGAATTATATGGACTTGATATAATCGTACAATATAAATATTAAATAGATAATAAAAAGAATTAAAAATCATCAATTTTTTTCGATGTGGAAATCGAGAATTCGAGAACGAAAGGAAGAAAGATATTTTGAATCATAGAATTGCCATAAATTTTTTCAAGCACTTTTAAAAACTCTTAGGTTTATCGAATTTTCGATTGTATAAAAATCCAACGCAGTTGGAAAAATTAGCGAATTTCATTTTAATTCTCAGATATTGCAGTGTTTCTTGATTAATCGAAAATATTTCGGAAATATTTTTTCGCAGTGGGAATGTTTTTTCAATGAATAGTATATCTTCAAGTAGATTTTTTGATGTTGGTAAATTTTTCTGCCTTGTTTATTTAGCAGTTTAAAGATTTCAGTAAACATAAATTTTTACTGCTGCAATTATTGGTGAGTTTTTTTTTTTCTTTTGGAATTTGCATTAGGATTTGCGTTCATTTCAAATTTTTTTATTTTGAGGATGATATATGTGCGAAGCCAAATTTTCACTTCTCAAGATTTTATTTCTGTTTTATCCATTTCAAATATTTTATTCGAATAGAAATATTTATATTTAATATATAAAATTATGTTAATACTCGAAGTTATGAAGTAATAAGAATGGTAAAACGGGGAGAATTCAAATTGATTAACGATAATTTTAAAAAATTTTGCATATATGGAAAGTTTTAGTTTTAGTTTTAGTCTTATAATTGGCGATATTCAATGCTGTACTTTCTATAATTATATATATAAATCCATTATTTTTTTACTATCTAGCTAGGCCGTATATAGCATTTATGCACTTAAAAAATCCAGGTCTTTATACTAGCCGCCATAACTTGAAAAGTAATAAGATATGCGTAAATTCATGTGGTGGATAGCGAAGAACGTGCCATAACGGCACTTTATGACATTAATGCAGCTGGTTTTATAGGAAAAATGAATGCAGTCATTTGAAATTTTATCCGCTCTATTGCCATTTAAAATGTACTTTGAACAAAATTATTTTTATTATTATTATTAAAAGTAGATAAATTCCTGATATTTCTAACTCTCTTATTGGTTTCGCAGATGTTTATACGCACTTGCGCTGTATAGACTTATGATGTTGATTTCAGGGGAATTCTATAAAGGCAATATAGAAGAAAATTCTAATTGCGAGATGGAATTTTTTTCCAGAATTTAATGGCAAAATCAATAAAGCAAGTGGTGGTTGGTTGCTGATATTTGAAGCAATTTTGTTCTTAACAATTTGGTTGGAATATTTAGCCATACATTAATCTGAATTCAATATTGTGTTTCATTCTGCTATTTCGCACTGCCGTAAGTCTATTCAGAAAGAAGGCAAGAATTTTCTCTAAGATTGAGAGATTGGTTCCTCAATAATATTCATATCATCCTTCTTTTTATCCTTCCTGTTGCTTGGGGACAGGATTGCTTGTCGTGGTACTAGTTCTTCCTTCCATACCAATGAGTCCATCGGTGAACAAGATTTGAAGATTCAGCCCAGAGATTTTTGTATGAGAATTTATTGGCTCTGAGTTTCTAAATAACAGAAATTATTTCTAGCTGTGTCGGTTGCTCACAGTTGCCATTATATGACTCACGAGAGCATATGTCCGAGGTAAAAAATAGTGTGTCGTCGCTAAGTTTAAACTATAGTCTTAAATCCCTTCATGGTGAGAGACGGTTTTAACAGGTATTCCATTACAGGTTCGTCAATTTTAATTGCTATCTCCTATGTCATGGGTGTTTTACGAAAAAGCTGAAATTTTTTGAGTATTGCTTGCTCGAACAGTCCGGGCCCAGGACCATTTTATTCCAATAACAGTGGTTTTTTTCCCACTATTACTGAACTTCGGTTAGCTATAAAGTGGAGAGTAGGGTGAATCACTGGGTTGCTGCTCAATTCGGACCGATGTTGAAGTTTTAATCCCCGCAGAAGTAAACTATCCAAAAATTTTTATGCTGGCGACTCAACTGTAATTCTGTTGTTAAAGCATATTTGTTTAGTATAATAATAAGTCAGCGAAGTGAATCTAACCAATAATGGTGAGGGCTGTTAAAAAAAATCTATAAAGGGGAGTACCTACACTGGTGGCGGATATATTGCAGAAGTTACTATTTTGAAACAATTTTAGACTATCTGGTCATTAATCCATGTAGTCAGAATTGATCGAGTTTTTTCAAACATACACTCGCTATACCATTTTTCCTTAAATTTCTATAATAGTCAAGTCCTCGCCGCATTTATTTTCTGTTTTTTTTTTTAGCTTGTAGTGTAGTACTTTTTGGTGGTGTTTACTGGCATATTTATTTTTTAATTTGATTCTGCGAGATGGTTTTCTCAGCACTGAGCAAATTTTGAGCCGCTGTATTGGTTTGTAGGATTGACGTATTTTGATCGTTTTTCTTCTTGCTAGCCTTAGTGCGCTTATTTATTACACGTATCACTGAACTGGATATAGCATGCGTCGGAAGGCTTAAACTATTAGATTCACTTTGAGGTAAAGGCGTAAGTTATTCGGATAAAATAAATCTTTTTACTATTCCCAGCTATATTAGTAATAGAAATATCTAAATAATCATTTTGAGAAACGAAAAGCCAGGGTAAGATAATGATTACATTTACGAACTTATTGTTAAGCATTATAAGAAATTTTAAGAAATTTTACCTAGCTTTTTTTATAAAAGTAATTTCATTTAAAATAAAAATTTTGGAGAAAAGATAAATTAAAAATTGTTAAAATAAATATTTAGATGGTTGCATCCAAGAAAGCTATTTAACAGCTGTTGGATTTTTGAAAGTAAATTGTTAAATTGTTAGCTTTTATTTAATAATTTGATTTTTTTTTCATGTCCTGTTATTTTGTTTTAGAAATTATTATACTATAAAGATTCGTTTTCTTTTTATTTTTTATGAATTTTAATGCATAATTTATAGCATGAACAAGGGACAAAAAATCATTTATTTTTTATCGGTCATCATTTATATATACTCTCTGTTTTTTGACCATTTTACATTTGCTATTTGGCAACATGTACCATTTCTGGTTTGTCCAATTCCATTAACTATTAGAGTGAGATTCTCTTCTATGGAGGGCCGCTTGGAAAATTATAGGTATATATATATATTCAGCCTCGCTCAGAAATTGTTTTTGACAACGAATTTATTTTTTAGAAGGAAAGAAATAATGAGCCTAAAGCAATTTTCTACTCGATCATTCCTCGCTTGATTTAATTTCACTCTTGAAAATATTTTAATTTAATAGGAATAGGAATCGTTTCTAACCGTGTTAATCAATTCAGTCTCTCTAAGGATATAAACTTCTTTTAAAAGCCCTCACTCACCATTATTGGTTAAGCTAGCTTCACTGGCTTGTCTTACTGGACAAATATACCAGGGAGTCCTTTGACGATGGAAGTGAAAGTGAGTCACCAGCAGTCATCGGATTTTTGAACAGGTTCACTCCTCTGGAAAATGAAATCGGTGCTCTGAATGAGGAAGATGAAATAAAATTCGTTTTACGTTCTATAATTTATGATTTTAAAAAATTTTTCTAATTATTTCGTTTTTTTAAATTTATTTATTTTTATTTTATCGGTTGATATTTAAAGGATTTATTTTTCGTTAATTGCAAATTGTTATTTATTTTATTTAAAAATGCTGATAAATAATTGGTGTTGAAAAACAAAGAATGATAGAAAATTTTGTAAATGAATGATTGATGTTTTATTATGGTGAAAATTTTTAATTCTATTTTCACTGTTAATTTCTTGGCTTTCATTCTTTTCTCTCTCTATTCTTTTCTCTTTTAATTTTCATTTTAACATTTTATCATTTTTGTTTAAAATTATTATTATAAAGAAGAATTAATCAAAAAAAAGAATTTTTGCAGTTATTTTCGCCGACGGCTGCCGCAAATCGTCCGAATATCGTTTCATCGGCAATCTTTTTTTCAATTAAAGTGCATTTTTATGTTGAATCAATTGCGTTGAGCGGTAGCAATTCGTTTAATTTTGTTTGTTTATTTATTTTTTTTTATAAAATATTTTTATTAGCTATTTTATAGGGTGTTTATAATTATTGATCGAAACGTGTAAATCTGGATTTATATCGCTTTTTTGTTTGCAATATAATACATGAATCGCGATGAAGGCGGTCTTTTAAAAAACTTTTTAAGTTTTTAATTTTGTTTTAAAGATAGCAATTTTTTAAGGGTTTTTTTGATGATTGAGGGTTGAAATTTTAGAAAGTTTAGTGATTGCTGTTTTGAAATGCGTCTTTTTTTAAAAATTCATTTTTATGGATAGTTTTTTCACGTGGTGACGTGGAATTTTATCAATTTTTTAATTTCACGTTTTCTTGTCATTTTATAAATTTATTTCATAGTTATTTTAGCATATAGTTTTTAGATGAACTGAATAATATTTTTGCTAAAATTATTGACAATAGACAATATTTTTTATTGCATTATTTGTTTTTTTTGGTATCGTTTAAAAGAGATTTTCTTCTTTAATAACGAGAGAAGAATAACGATCAGTAGTAGTTCACTCGTATTCGTGTCAGCACAGATCATTTCTTTTCTATTCTTTTTTATTTCTATGGATAGTGATTTATTTAATGATGCATTAATGATTGATTTTTGTAATTACTCTGAGAAACGTAGCTAATCACTTGGACTAATTTTCTTTTTTTAAATTTAATTGCTAAAACAAGTTCGTTCTTAACTTGTAAAGAAAGATTTTATTTATTCCTATAGCCAATAGTTTATTTATCTTTAAAATCACAATATTTGCCTATTAGTTAACTGTTATAAGTAAAACGAATTACTACCACATCATTGCAAATAGTATGAGTGTGGCAAAAAAAAATATTTCTGTTTCATTTTTATAAATAAAATCATTTCATTTTATTTATTTCAACATATAGCGTTGCTTCGGAATTTATTATCATTTTTTGGTCGGAAATTTTTTTTCGTAGCGTTTTTCGTTCTATTTCACTTCTTATTTAGATTTATTAATGAAAATTATTTTAAGAGTTCAAGAAAATGGTTGGTCAACAGCGAATGAAGGAAAGCACATCGGATTTATGTACCGAGAACGGTTCATTTGGTTCTCCTGGATCACCGAAAAGTCGATTAGCTATGCTTAAAAGATCGTCCACCAAATCGAAAGGTATGTCTTTTTATTTATTTTTGCAATGAAGCTTGATAGATGGAATTTTTAAGCATAATTTTTATATAAAAAAACATAACTTTTTCACTCCTATTTCCACTTCTTGTTTTTGGTTTCTTTTTGGAAAATGACGCTAAATGTCAGATTTTATTTATATTGGCTATTTTTAGCCATATTCCCTGTGGTAAGATTGAATTTAATAAATTTTTATGTTTTCAAGGGAATCCTATGGAGAATTCGTATTTCACTAACAGATATTCGCTTTTTCCTTTTTTTTATTTTTTTATCCTTTATTTTTCAAATTATATAAAAATTTATCATTAATGATAGAAAAAATTCATTTCAGCGACCATTAATAATGATCCATTCCGGTTCCAAGGTGATGGCGTTGATTTCAAGGGTAAATTTATTGGTGTACGAGACGTTACCGAAGCTCGAGGTGATACAATGTGTGCTGAAGCTATGCGATTAGCTAAAGCCGCTGTGAAAAGTTCAGGCCAGCATAAACAAAGAATCGTTTTAAATATTTCAATCGATGGCCTAAAAATTAAGGATGAAAAATCGCAGGTAATTTTATTCCTTATAAATTTATTTAACTCATTGTAGCATATTTTTTGCAAATTTGATTCGATTAGAGCGATTTTTAAGTCCTATTAAACTATTTTTTTTTAGATGACTTTATATAATTTCCCAGTTTCAAGAATATCCTTTATTGCTCGAGATACAACCGATGCTCGAGCTTTTGGTTTCATTTTTGGCGCATCTGACAATAAATATAAATTTTATGGTTAGTTTCGCTATTCTTAGTTGCCTATCAATCATTTAGACTAAGAGCATTTATTTGGCTATTTTTCATTTTCGGTCGTACCATGCTAATAGAGAGAGAGAAAGAGATTTCTAATTTGCTTTTCAAAAATTTCATATGTCAAAAAAATATTCCCATATGTTTCCATTCGACATTATAGAAAATTATTTGAAACACATCGATTTAAAATATACTATTATAATTGATGGAAATTATTATCTACTTTTTCTCTTTTGAAAACTTTTACATCCTGCAAATTCGTGCTCTTTTATAAACCCATTTTATTATCGCACTGCCGCACTGATAAATTTGCTTTATCAGATGCAACTTTTATTGATTGCAATAATGGACTTTGCACGTGTGGAAATTATCAAAGTTCTTTTATATTTTATTCTAATGATTCCAATATTTATCATATATAACTACAATTTTCATTTTTAGTTGAATTATATAATTTTTATATGATTATGAAATTTATATAAAAATATTGTAAAGGGAGTGCCTTGGAGATAGAAATACAGATGAATCGCCAGCATTACCCGGATTTTTATACAAGTTTACTACAGCGCGGTTTAGAACTTCAACATCGGCGCTCTCTTATGAATTAATTGCTTATTTCTAGGCATTAAAACTGCGCAGACGGCTGATAGAGCTGTATTATCGATTCGCGATATGTTCCAAATAGTATTCGAAATGAAGAAGGCACATCTGGCTCAAGTCAAACAGAAGCAAGAGGAACAGCAGAAAAAGGTACTTTGTTGTCCATTCATCCCTTTTTATTACTATTCTTATTCCATAAGAAATATATTAGGGAGTATACTTAACCTGTTTCTAGGATCAACCGGTTGTTGAAAATGGCGTTCGAATTGATAATGGGGTAGCAGTTGCTGATTTGCTTGATCTCGAATCTGAATTGCATAATATTGAACAGGGTGTTAATCAGCTTCAAAATATTCCTACATTTGCTGAGGATTCTTGGCCGAACGCTGATGCATTTTCCACAACATTGCAACCATCCTTTCCGCCTCCAGCATTTGCACCTTATGGAGCAATTCCAACCGCATTCAGTAATACACCAGTTGATCCATTCGGCGATTCGTTTAATCCTAATTCTGCTTTGCCTTCTGCTATTTCTTCATATCAGATGGCCAGTGCATGGCCTCATATAAGCAGTGTTCATTCAGCTCCGAATTTTCAAAGTATACCGTTTTCAGTACGTTTTTTTTTTGTCTTTTTATAGAAGTCGATAATATCAATATATATGAGATAGGTTTTTTTTTGGATTTTTATGTAATCAGTGAATCGAAAAAAATTCTTTTCAAGCCTTATTTTTCCCGTTTACTATGTTTCTTTTTTAATTGCGGTTTTTAGGAAACGAATCCTTTTTCATTTTCTTACAACCTTGCCCAACATAATGGTCAAAATGGTGCCATGCCATCAGATCCTTTTGATACTCATTCGGCGCAACAAATAATCAAAGAATCGCTTGCTCAGCGTCAAATCAATTCAGTTAATTGGCCGACGAATGAAAACTCTGTTCCTCCTTCTCATAATGAGAACAGGTATTTTTATTTCAGTGAAATTTATTTTTAAATATTATTTTTAAAATATGTTCAGTGGTGGTCGCATTCACCTTCGTTCATATACCACTTGCATAAATAATGTTATCATAGAGCGTCGCCTTTGCTGGTTAGGGACATTCCTCGTCGTCCACCAGCGGAGTTAACGGAGTTAATAAATTCCAGTCAGAAAAGATTTTGATTTCGATTGTATAAGTGGGCCAGCAATATATGGACTTAGATGATAGAAAAAGGAGTATCATTACTTCTGTTACTGTTGACATAGCATCAGACCGTGTCACTTGGAAGCGTCCCTTACCCTTTTATCCGTTAGAACCAGCCAGTAATGGTGAGAACTGTTAGATGAAGAAGAAGATTTTAGCAGTTATCACCAACTGTAGACTAAAAGCTAAATATGTAATAAAATATGAAATGCTAAATAGATCGATATTTTTAGATCTCAGTGGACGGAACCTAGGAAAGTGACATCGCTTGAAGAAGCATTCACGAAGCTTGTGGATATGGATTCTCTTGTGTCGGGTCCTGATATTAAGAAAAATCCATTTGAGGATCTACTAAATCCACCTAAGGTGCCGATCGCAGCGATGGCTAATAATCGCACATCATGTATGCCTGCTCGCAGTGCTGTGCCAACACTTGTTTGTCCTGGTGCCAGTAATGATCCCTTCAACGATGATTTCTTCAATTAAGAAATTATAGAAATTTTCTAATTAATCTTCATCTTATTTCTTTCTAACAATTTCTTTTAAATTTTAAGAAATTGTCGAAAATTTTTTTTTGGAAAAAAATTGCTCTGAACAGATAAAGATGTTTTTTTATTTTCAAAATTATGAATGCCTTATGGCATTTTTTACCAAATATTTTGATAATAGGAACAAAAGTTTGTGAAATTTTTGTGAAATTTTTTGCAGTAGTGGAATCTTCACCTTGGAATCGTATAAATAAATTGAGAAGTATCTGTAATATTTTTTTTCATTGCCTTCTAATTTAATAATTTCAAATTTTTTTTTATAATTCTGCATGTTTTGGACTTTTTTAGTTTTATGTTTTATTAGAAATTTCATGTTTTTATATTATTTTTCATCTATTTTTTTAATCAAAATTTTTTTGAAATTTGTAATTTGTTTTTTTTCCAATTTGCAATTCTATTTTTTATCGTTATCAGGTTTTTGTAGCTATCATAATTTGTATCATAAATTATTCTGTTTTTTATCTTTTGTAAAAAGTATTGAGTGAAAGCTTAATGGTATTGATGACTGTGTTTGATGTTGATGCCTATCAGTGGTAATTTTATATTTCGGATTTTTAACGATTTTATTTTTATTTTCTATTATTAATATTTAACTATTAACAATTATTATTATTATTATCATTATTACTATCATTATCATTATATTAGAGCCAACAGTGTAGAACAAAAATTCTTAATTCAGCTATGATATATATATATAATATAATATAATATCTAGTTATTGAAATATGAATTTAGAGCCTTTCATCTGCATTCTTCTACTCATATTAAATTGATTTTTCATAAATCATATAAACGTATTTTTCCATTTTATATGGTTTTTTTTAGAAAATTTTTCTATATAGATTTTTCTGCGATGAATCGGTCTCACGCAAATCTGAAGCTTTATACTATATACTATAAATACTATGGACTAATCGTATTTATACTAGTAAAATGAATTTCCATGGTTGAGATTTGAAAATTTTCTAAGCCTTTGGAAAAACTCACTTTCTTACTTTTTTTTTTATTTAAGAAATTTTTCTCTTATTGTTGGCCTGTTCAATGAATTTTTTCTAAATTTTTTTTTTCAGCTTTTTTTTTGTTTAAAGGCTTTAGAAATCACAATTTTTTTCACTTGTCACCACTATATCCGCTATTTTCTTTTTTTATATAAATCTAAAAATTATTATTTTTGGTGAATAATAACTAATAAAATTTATATTGATGGAAAATGAAAAAATGATGGAAAAAAATGGAAAAAATGATGGAAAAATTCAATCGTTTATACGAAGGTAAATAAATCAAATTATGGAATAAACGAATGAATATTTTATTTAAGTAAAATGAAACTCATTGAAAATAAGAAAATTTTATTTTGATAATTTCATTTAATATTTCAATTATATAAATTTGAATAAATAATAAATTGAATTTGAATAAATTTTTTAAAATAATAAATTTTCATTTTCCTCTATCGGAATTTTCAACTTTTTTCATAAAATTCAAATTAATTAACTAATTAGTTATACGTCGTTGTTCGTTAATTATTCAGTGAAAAGCGGAAATTTTATACTAAAAAATAAATCTAATGAATTTTATTTTTATAATAATTGATCTACAGCAAGGGAAATCAAATGGATATGTAAGTAGTGGTGCATACTATTCAGTGTCGGGGAAGATGGAGGGCTCTCGGGCAAAAGTGATGGTTCTTATGATGTTCAGAGGTAGAAAGTTGAGCATTATTCAGTGAAAAGCGGAAATTTTATACTAAAAAATAAATCTAATGAATTTTATTTTTATAAAAATTGATCTACAGCAAGGGAAATCAAATGGATATGTAAGTAGTGGTGCATACTATTCAGTGTCGGGGAAGATGGAGGGCTCTCGGGCAAAAGTGATGGTTCTTATGATGTTCAGAGGTAGAAAGTTGAGCATTAATAGGACATTAGGGTAATAGGCAATATATAATATGCTTTAAGGAAGAATTTTTGTTAAATTCAGTTCATATTCGGTAGTTAACCCACAAACTTTGAATGGTAAAATAGCCGTTGTAAGCAGTGGTGTGGCCAACCACATGAAAGAAATTTCTTTTTGGCGTTTCTTGGTGAATTATTAATTAAAAATTTGACCTGGTTGTGAAAATTTTTAAAGTTGTGGCATAAATATACCCATTAAAAAAATTTCATTCATTCAAAAGCAGAGAAAATAAAAAGTCTTAAAGGGAAACGATACAAACTAAATAAGACTAAATGAATATGCAAAATAATATGCCACGCAATCAAAAAGGTTTATTTGTCCTTATTTTGATTAGCGTTTGGTGGAGGGGAAGTTTTAATTGGAACTTTACGAACTGGTATTTTATCCGATGGTACTTTCTTCGCGTTAATGGTCAATATTCCTTGATCCGATAGTTTTGATTCAATTGTATCCATCAGCACATTGCGTGGAATTTCATATTTACGAATGAAATGACGTTGAACACTTCCACTCTCGTCATTTCTTTCTTCATGTTTCCCTTCAACGACCAATTCGTTTTCGCGAATATTCACGGAGAGTTCATTTGGATGAAATTGCGATACGTCAATTTCAACGGAAAACTTTTCTTTATCGTCGATTACCTAAAAAAAATTGATTTCCTTGAACAATTCATTAAAATAATTTCAAAAAAAAAAATTTTAAAAATCAATCAAAATTTTAAAAGTCAAAAATATTACAAAAAAGAAAAACTTATTTTGCCAATGGTGTTATCAACACTGCACTGTTTCAATAGGGGCTGATTAAGCCAATACGGCGAATCGAAAACGTCACCGACCACATCAAAAAAGTGTCGCTTGAATGGTGCGACATAATAGCGATGAGCTGGGCAATCGGAGATAAAAAGCGACATGTTGGCGACAATGTTTTTTATAGAAAGCAATTAGCCAAATTTTCGTCCTTTTTGTACGATAATTTCTCTTTTTCTGGAATTTACTCAAATATTGTCGAATTGATATTTTATTGCTATTTTTCCATATATTCGCCTATAATCGCTATCGAAGAATGGGGAAATTTCGACGAACTTCCAATAATTCTCGACATTTTAGGATTGAAAATTATATTTGCAAAATAAATTATTAAATTATAATCGAATAATAATTAATAACAATAAATTAATAACAATAATCAATAATAATTAATAATAATAAATAAATCAATTATACTTATTTGCAATCGATAAATATAAATTTTTTTTTAAAGATGAATTATAATAAAAAAAAATACACCAAAAATGCCATCGAAATTTATAATTTTATTAAATATTTTAAATTTTATTATTTTAAATAATATTTAAAATAAATATTAAAATAAATATTTAAAATAAATAAATATTTAAAATAAATATTTTCTTTTAACCTATTTCTT
>UYYG01000141.1:0-73677 GCA_900625125.1 Dracunculus medinensis | reverse complement strand
AAAAACTGTGGCAAAAAATTTCTTATTCCATTCTCTTCATCATATTGAGCAGGAAGTGGATTCAATGCAGTTACAATCTGTTGATGAAAAGAAGCGCATACTCTACTTAGTTGAAAACGAAGAAATCAGGACTGATGTTGATAAAAATTGAATCAAATATAGACACATTACTAGCATCACATCAGGACCAAATTTCTCAATAAAATAATAAAAATCATTTTCACTTGCTTTTTCGGGTGAATATTTTGGTGAATTTATTATAACTTCTATTTATATACTTAACTTTTTGTGTGTTATTTTTGATGCTTTATTTTACGAGTTTGCGGGTGGATAAAATCTCACATGGTCTCATCCACCTTCGTTCAAACACCACTTGCATTAACAATACCATCATAGAGTGTTGCTTCCGCTGGTCAGGACATGTTCTTCGTCGCCCACCACAAGAACTGATATATATTTTGTTATATACTAAACCTTGTGATGAGTGATCTCAAAAGCGAAGTGGAACAATCAAAACCTGGACTGATACGGACACTGATCCTTTTAGCCTGAACTCGCGCTCGCTTCCATCGCGTTCATAAAATTCCATGTTGGAGTTAATGCGACGCTTTGGCTGCCTATAGATAAGGATAGCGCAGAACACCGACCAAAATCGTATTCAAAATTCGTTCCAAACTTACTAATGATTTGCTCTGAACTTGAATCGAATTGCAATAATAATTCAGTATCGATCAACTGATTTCAAGAGAAATAAGCTTGAAAGTGATTTTGGAAGCAAAACAGTACAGCAGAGGAACTCAAATCGCGAGATTTGGGGGGTTTAAATTTAGAAAAAATCGGAGGAATCGAGCAATCAAGAAAAAGACATTTCGCTTCATGTGCTTCCATATAAAAATAGAACTATTTTCATGAGTTACTGCATTTGCATCTTCGATTTAGAAGTTGCGCTTCAAAACGTTTCTTAATAACAAATACCAACAGAGAATGGTTTGAATGGATAGTCAAAACGAACACCATCACCAGCGAGGATGACGATTAAAATCAACGTTGAGAAGCAATGTAGTATAGCTATCGTTAAAAAATCGGCTATGCCGTCAGTTCATTTCTTCATCGTCCATCGTCAAGTAATTCCCCTGGCAAAAATTTCTAACCACACATATATTTTCATAACCACTATTTGACCAGTGGAATAAACCTGACCAGAAATGGTCAGTGTTTATCGCTTCCTTAATCAAAATGTAGAAAAAAATTCATTCATTCAAGGATAAGACTAAGACTATAAGACTTTCGATAAGTTTGAGCATCAAATCGTCTTATCAATAAGCCGATTCAAAATGATATTTGCCTCCATTCTACTGCACGGTTCCCCTGCCCTCCCTGCTCTTTCAAATGATCAAATAATCGACCAAAATTTATTCATATCTATTATAGAATAAACGATCTGTTGAACGATACGTTTTTGAACTAAACTGGCTTTTATATAAATCTGGAAAATTAATAAGAATTAATGAGAATTCAGTAAATTATTAGAAGAAACCGCTTTTCTAAATCTGAAGCAATTCTTATGGAGATTGTATGTAAATTTTTTTTTTGATTATTTCAAGTTCTTTTCAAGTTCCCAGCCCTTTCCAAAATTTTTCTAAATCTCGGAAAATCAGCGAATGTTAAGCTGAATTTGCATCTACCAAATTTTATAATTCGTAATTGTGTGAAGAGAAGAGAAATTGGCGATTCAGTAAGAGAAATTAGAACATAAGCGCAATCTGGTTATTTGTGCAAAACTTTAGTTTATACCTTGGACACGAGCAGTAAAATCATGGAAAGTGAATTGGCCGATCTGATCCTTCTTTGCGTACAAGTGGCAAGCGGCATCCGTATTTTCCAAGTTGCCAGCAGAAATCGCTAAGATTCAATACCACCCGTATGCAATGTTTTCTCTTAAAGGAATGGCCCAAATATATTTACAGTCTATCTGCTTTTTATTCTTTCCCTTGCTTAGAACAAGAAGAAACAATAATGATTAAGTAACAAAATCATTGAGAATGGAACATATCATCTTGATTCATCAAATGTTGAAAGAAAAAAAGCTGAAAAATGACGAGGCATGGTGGCACATTAAAGAGCATGGATGGCTTTTGCAATAGGGTTTTGAGAATCTATCAAGGGAACCTCGCGGGTTTTGGAGGCAAAATAAATTCAGGAACCTTAAAAAGATTAAAACGATTAAAAAGGAGCTCTAATGGAATCCGTAGAAATGGCCAGGAAGTACAGCTATGTTTAAAATAAGAAAGAATACTGAATGCTCAAAGAATGTTGAGAATCATTTGAATATGACGTGATATGATGTCCTAAGGGACCGATTTTGAGGAGCACAACAGAAACTCTAGAAGTATTCAAAAGGTGTTATGCCAAGATTTAATAATCGACGTAGTACTACAGAGTTTTGAAGTGCAAAGGCGATAGCCCAACATTTGCTTGATAAGTTTCCATAGAAAAAATCGCAATGAAGGTTCAAACCTTAAGAAACCTTAAGCTTAAGAAATATGGAATTTCCAGTTGAATTTTAACAAAATTTTCTGATGAAATTCACAAATTTTACAAGTCAAAAGCGTAGTGGAATTATAAATAATATAATATATAAATAATTTTTTAATGATATCTGATGTATTTTGCCAGCTCAGCAACGAACTCTTAAACTCTACGTGCAGCACGTAAGAGAAATTAAGGACCACTATTTCCAGGGTAGATTAGCGCGGCTGGGTGTTAGGACTGTGATTAAAAGTCCATGTCAGGGAGTCACAGAAGTTCACCAGTATAGCCGGATTTTAGCTGCTAAGAGCGGGGCTGAACTCTCGATAATCTGGCTTATTACCCTTTAACCTATTAGCTAGCCAACCCCCCATTATAAGTGATATGAAATCAGTCCCTAATAGCCAAATGAATTATCTCGAATTCTTACCAAACAATAACATTGGCTTTTATGCTTATAGACGTGTTAGGCCAAACAAACAAATTCCAAAAAAAATTTTCATCCTTTCATTAGATTCCAATAAGAAATTGATATTTTATGATCATAATTATACATTAGTTGACACTTCCACAGAATAGTTTTTTTGTTCATGTTGGTCGCCGCAAAATTTACTTTCAGCCGTGACTTTCCTTCATTTTTGTTAATACATATTTATTTGAGAGAAGCGATTTTCCGTTCAATTCGGAAGAATTACCATTTTCGGGACTCTAAATTTAGCATCTCGTTTGATCATTGTGAATGAATGACACAGCGATCGAGTGGCATGTTAGTTAAACCATTACAGGCCCGCTTCCCTGTGCCATGTCATTAAGAGAAACATGCAGGCAGGGTGGCATGTGCAGTTGTAACGAACTCCAGCGCTCTCCTCTCCACTCCACTCCTTAGTATTAAGCCGGTAGAGCGAGAATTTGTTCTTTAGTTCATTATGACTGCGCACTGCATCACGTCTTGTTCATTAATAAACAAATTAAGATTTTAATTTAAATTTACTAGAATTAGTGGATTAATAAGCGGATGATCAGGTGATCATTAGTCATCAGTGACTGCTTTCATATTTTCTAATCAGAATAATTATAATAACTAAAGTTGGAAAGAATTTAATATGCTTCGTTCACAATAAACTCCAAATTCTCGCTCCTGTTCTGATGACATTCATCATTTTCGGTTTAACTCTGCTAACTATAGTGATGATGTTCCTTATCACTTTTATCACTACGCCAACTACAGTGATGAGGCTCTTTATCAGAGAAGTGAAACTTGGGAATAGAAAAATAACTGCACCATTTGAGTACCTAACACCAGTACGATTTCACTTTTAATGATTATTTAATTTTCTCATTATAATTCAACATTAGTATAAAGTATTATTACAAATACAAATGCAAATATTAGAAAAATTCAAATAAATTCAATTTAAGAAAAAATAAAGGAAAAAATAAATTTGCGATGCGCTCATTCAAAATATAAATAAAAATAATATATAATATTAATTTAAATTATTAATATTAATAATGCAAAAAAAAAGAAAAAATGTTTGCACCAAAAAATTTGAGAAAGTTTGGTTAAAAAAATGCTACCTCTTAATACGATTATGTGATGACTTACTGGTGACATCCTCAACTTATCCTTAACATTGGTATGAAGTTGATCGAGTGGAACGATTGCTTTCGTTTGCGTCGAACATCAAAAGTATGATTCGCTGGACCAGGAGAGTGAAAATCTGAGTGGTGCTAGTGACACAGCTGTATTTCAATCGCCAACTGATCCTGCTAAAAATTTACGATAATATCCAGCCGAGCTAGCGTAATCAGAAATTACTGCCTTATTTGCCTTTATCCTTGTGTTATCACTATTCTTTTATCATGAAAACGGTTGATATTTAGATGTTGATGATTATCACAGTTTAATCTGATTTATTCCCAACTTTATATTCTATTTCCTTCAAACTTACCTCATCCACGAACTAACAATTTGCTTCTAATTTTCGCGCCTTTTCCCCTTCTCTTTCGCTATCAACTTTGCAACTTTTGGCCTGATGTGAGGCCAAGAGAACATCGCCGAAGCGCTTTCTAAGCGTTCAGCATCCAATACGTGTGTAGTGATACAAACACCAATTTAATGCGCTTCGCTTCCATTCTCTAATAACCATCTCTAATTAGGGTTAAAGGTCAAATCACTGTTAGTCGACCTTTTCCTCTTTTTCTCTTTATTATCGACTGATTCAAATTTTCGAATTTCCCTTCCTCCTTTTTCGTTTGTTTCCGCTTAATTCGGTCCACTGGCACCCACATTGTCCCAGTGTCCACCGTCCTTCGCCAACCCAAAACTGTATGTCGTCCCATTCCCATTTGCTTTATTTATTTGCTGCCCTAAGTGTCCCAATAGATGTGAATTTTTAAAAGCGAATTTTCGCGCCAATTTCGAGAAACTCATTATTTCCTCGAATTTTAAAAATTTCAATGAGATTTTCCGCAATTTTGGCGCGAAAATGAAATTTCTTTTCTAAAAATTTGTTTTTCTCTGTAAAATTGGTTAATTTATTTTGGAATTTATTTCTTAAACACTGTTTTAGTCTTCGACACCCTTGGATTTTTTTCAGCAAATAGTTTTTAATAAGTAAGTTTATTCACTTATTGAGTGATGTCATCGATATTCGAAAAAAAGTTGAGCGGTGTTTTCCCACGGGGAATCCCTAACTCTCATTTTTCCCACACTTTTCGCATATTTTTGTTTTGTTCGTTATGTCAGTTTTACCGAAATAAGTCCGAGAGAATTCATCTAAATATTGTTAATTTCATTAGTAATATTAGTAATATTTTTCGGCACCTTTTACTTGCACTTTATTCCTATCCGAGAGAAGATTTGTTTTGTTTCTGAATTTTCGAAATTCTTCTCATGGCCACTGTAACCTAAGTTTCTATTCATTGGCCTGGCTCTTTTATAAATGAGCCGTTCATGTTGGTCTGAATTCATCGGAAGTTAATTTCAAAAGAAACTTTTAGTTTTGAGAAACTCTTTTAGATGTATATGGGGGTGAACATTCCTCAGCACTTGCAACAGCAACAACAACAGCAACAGCAGCAGCAAATAACTTCTGTATATGATCAGCAAATTCCTTCAGTTTCTTCTTACAGTTCTTCATCTTATCCTCCCCTTAATCATCTTCAGTATCCTGCAAATCCTTCTCTTCATCCGCAATCTAAGTTTGTCGTTGCTTTCTTTTCTGCTGTCTAAAATTTTTTAAAAATTTGTCTAGAACTAGTGAACTGGAATCAGTCAGTCATTCGCTTAGTTAGGTGTATGGTTAATGAAAGCAGAAAGCATATCATTTTTCGCTTAAAGGCGATCACCCCGTGTGGATAATTGGCATATGGGCAAAGACTAGGAAAAAAATGGAAAAAAGTAAAAATTTTCCATTAGGATGCATTATCCACCATCATCATCGTCAACATCTGTGCAAGGACCAGTGGCGAATAGCAACATGGTAGCACAAACACAACCACAGATTGCACCATCTCAATCGGAAAGTTATAATTTTAATGGTGAACGAATGGTTGATGGAAGAAAAATGGTGAATACTCAGACATGGATGAATGAACATCGCTTTTATAATGTTCCACAGCAACAACCTTCTGTTCGTTTCTTCCTGTTTTTTATTTTAATATTTCAAATTCGCCTGATTTCACCATGCATCTGATAACCGTTTAATCAGGTTGATTATCTAAAAAAAAATTTAGCTAGTTTTTTTTGGCAAAATCGCTTTTTTGATTTCGAAGATGAAAAACTCCCCTTTATTTTTAGATGTTTTCTTAGCGAAGAATATTTACAAAAAGTATAGTCAGACACACTTTTCTATTTTAGCTTAGTTGCACTGGCTATTTACATAAATATGAGCTTTTCGCTACAAAGTCACTGGGAAGCCCTCATCAAAAGGAGAATCTTTGAATCGTAATACTGAATTTATAGAAAAAGTGCTCTTAATTTGGATAACATACGCTAGAAATACTCAAGAAATTAGATCTTATTTTTTTTATCCAAATATTTACAGACAAGCAATTTAATTAATAACTTAATGTAAAACATTGAAAATCATACGTTTATAAAAATATGAATAATTAATGATCAAATGAAATTTTTTAAATTCAGATTCTGGAAAAAATGAAATATAAAAAATTAAAAAATATAAGATTATAGACATCATCACTCGTTTCTCGTATGACACATTTAAGCGGTACAACGGACGATATGAGCATGTTAAGTGTTAATACTCAAATTAGTGACATTCAGCAGTTAGCTGATTTGGTGCGTTTCTTTTAAATAGTTTTTTTATATCTCTGTAATATGAGCATTTCTTACATTTTTTATAAGATATTTTGTAATGTTGCAGAGAAAAACGTTTCATTCATCCGCGCCATCTTCATCTTCGTCATGTGCAGAAAATGTTGATCCCAATCGGACGGAATACACGCATTTTGTTAACGGTTATCTTGATAAGATAAATGCTAATCTTAGTTCAGCTGATAAGGTGGATTTTATGCATATCAATTTTGTTATAATTTTAAAAAATACTGTAGAATTTGTTCTAAAACTCAGTCTCAGAATTTGATATAGGCCTCAGAAGTATATAGAAACGGTAGATCATGCCTCAAAATTTAATAAAAACTCTTTTGAAAAAGTGGAAAAATTGAGATTTGAAAATTTGAAAAACTTTTGAAAATTCATCGATGTCTTCCTTCATCAATATTAATATCGAATTTTGCTTATTTATTTGTTTTTCAAAACAGAATATTTGATTCAAAATATTTGCTTATATTAATTTTTCAAAAATAATGTTTTCCTACTATTTCATATTTTACCTCTTTTTTCACTAATTTAAATATATTTTCTCAGATGCATTTGTTTCTTTATTCTTTTTCGCAGAAATTTATTTCGCAAAAATTTTAGAAAATGCAGTATGAAATAATGCGAATAATATTTATGATGACTATACAGAATGATTTTGAACGAGCTGATATTCAGAAACTGGAAACAATGATGTCCTCTTTAATGCAACGATGGTTAAGACAAAATGATATTGAACAGGATGTAAACATTGCCTTTTTTTATCAATAATATAAATTTCTTGAATAGTCTGATAATATTAATGGACTAGTTTCAGATTATTGATACTATACTACGAATTATGTCAAATTTATCAGCTTATGGGAAATCAAAGCAAATTATGGCGAAGGTTCATTTTTTATCACTATTTTGGTGAAATTTTTTGATTTATCGCTGTAGGAAATTCTTTGAACCCTTTATTATATGCTATTTCTTTTACTTTTTTATTAAACTTTTGAACTCCATAAGAAGATTGTCCATAAAAATTTTAGTTTTATTGTTCTCCTATATCCTTTTTTTTCAGTGGATGGCAAATTATTGCGATGAGGTGCTCGAAACATTTGTGCGTTGGATGGAGTAAGTATTTCTGAATTATACTGATATTTTTAATATTGATACGTGCCTCATTCTCGGTGATGAGGTACCAGTTTGCATATTTATATTATATTTTTATATTTATATTATATTTTTTTATATTCATATCATATTTTTTCTTTCCTTTTTTTTCATTTTTCTGTTTTTACATTTTTTGATGAGTATAATAAGTATAATGAGTATAATATTCTGCTCAGTAATTGTGGTTAGTCTAATAATATTATGGAATTACAATTGTTTTATATTAATAAGGCGTTTAAAATCATTCGATTTTTCCATATTTTAGCCCAAGTCAGAAATATTGCAAATATGCATTGAATACTGTTCATTCTTTATTGGAAATGGTAGACAAATCAAAATGTGGAAAGGCTGTTCGAGAAAATGTTAGAGAAACAAAAAATTTTCTAGTTTTCAATATAAAATTTTCATTGCAGGAGGACATTTTTGATGAAAATATCGTTATTATTAAATGAATCCATTTATTGAAAAACCATCAAAAATATTTTAGAAATCAAATTTTAGAAATTAAAGAATTTTCTATTATTTTATTATGTGAATTACAGATTATTACACGAGTCGTTGCCGTGATGAAAGAAATGGAAATACATGGAGATAGATATTTCATAAAAACGTCAAAATCCAAGCAATATGTTTACGATCTTGTACGTCGCGTTTATAATGGAAACGATATTATGCGCGTATGTTTATTTCATTACGAAAAATTGCGAAATTGTATAATGATAATGGCTGTAGAAATAAGATACGATTTAATTTGAAAAGTCAGAATTGAAAATAATCAATGATTTTATTCTTATGATCCAGTGCCAGCGCTTATATTTTTTCTTGCTTCAGTGCCTAAATTTTTTTTAACGGTTTAATTTCATAGCGTAGGAAAAGAGAATATGTATGAAATGAAGTTACTGGATATTGATTCGGTTGTGCTTGAGGATTTTTTTCTAAAATTTTCAAACTCATCGAAAATTTTTCTTTTTAATGTGATTTGTTTTTTTTAATAAGTTTATGTTAAATATAATAGTTATGATTATTGCCTGGGGCTGTTTCGTAAAGTTGAATTGAAAGCAAACGGGAGTAGAATGGCTTAGTGGGTTGTTGCTCAATTCGAAGCGCTGAGGTTCTACGCCTGACACGAGTAATCACCTTATTTCTATCACCAAGAGACTCTTGCAAAATTTGTTTGGTCCGACATGCCACCGAAACTAGCCTAAAGCTCTTGCGAAGGAAAGAAAATATATAAGGAACTTATGAAAGCTCTTGCGAAGGAAAGAAAATATATAAGGAACTAAATTCATTATTTTTTATACATGCTTAATTTTAGAAATGTTTCGAATCTAAAGATGGATTAAAAATTTTACTGGAGTTATTAAAGAGCGAAATGAATGAACTCGTAGTTTATCGTATAGTTCGTGCACTTTATGCTCTGATATGTTCTCAAGATAGGTTTTATGGAATGCGCTTTGTTGCATTTGGTGGTATACAGGCACGTATACGTTTATTTTTTGATATTTCTCTTATGATTTTTTAAATTTTATGATTAAATACTGTCCACAATTTATTTCAGTTTTTGATGGTTCTCGTTTATTAACATTAATTAATTTCTTTTAATTTATTTTATACAAGTTTTCTTACAGACAATATCGCGTTTATTAGCAAATCCATATTGTTCGGAACGGGTTGCTCTTGATAGTTTACTCTGTTTACGAGCTATAAGTGATTTGAATGATGTTCGCATGGTTGATAATCGTGAAACTATATTGCTTATTTTGCGAGCGATGGAAAGCCATCGTATAAATCCACTTATTTTAATGGTCGCTGTTGATTTTCTTGGAAATGTTTCTGCAAGTACATTAGAAAATGTTAACATCAATAAAGTAATTCTTTTAAAATTTCTATTATGTTTTATTTTTTAATACATTTTTTATTATATTATTTTTCAATTCTGTATGGTGTTTTCCCTCTCTTTTTTTAAAAAATGTTCTTTTAACGATATTTCTTAAAAATTTATTGGTGTTATTCATGAACGAAATACATAAATTTACCATTTATCATTCGATTTTCATTTTCCAATTTTTAAATTTTGTAAATTTTAAATTTTGTAAATTTTAATTTTGTAAATTTAAATTTTTTAAAGGTTATATAATTATTTTCAATTCAGTTATGTTTAAATCTTTAAGCCTGAATTGCTTTATTTTCGTCATTTTCATTATCTATTTGCATTTTTTAAATATAAAATGATAAAATAATAACTAAATATAAAATAATTGAACGAATATTTCAGGATATAATCGTGCAGTGTAATGCTATTGACGGTTTAGTCCGATTATTGTTAAGATTTCATGAAAGGCGGCAAGAGGTATCCATCAAAAATCTTTTTGCTTCGATAATTTGGGCATTACATATATTTACAACCGGGTGTTCAACACCAGAATTAACGAACTGTGCCAGAAAGCAGGTAAAATTTTTCTCTTTTATGAAAAGAGATCAGATATTTTCAGATATTTTCTATTAATGGTTTCAAAAGGAAAAAGTATTATTTTGCATGTATATTTTCTCTCTTTTTCTCTTTGCCCTCATCCCTCTCCAAGTGGTATGTATCTTCCGCAACCTCGATTCTAGCAAAAAATTTAGAAGTTCTGTGCAATATCTTAGCTATTCTCTTTCGCGCAAAGGTGTTATTGTTTGTGGAATCTGTTGAAGCCACTTTTAAGGAGTGCAGAGTAAATGCTGCTACAGCACACTTTGGCTTTATTTTTCCACATCTCCAGCTTCTCTTCCTAGTCTTTGCATTTTTTTAGTTTCTCATGTTCGTTCTTCCTAATGTTGCTGTCACGAATAACCCGAAGCAATTTTCTTCGTTTATTTTTCATTTTTAAATGAGCAAAAATTTTTTAATTTGTGATTTCTCTGTTTGATAAGTATTATATTGAATTATTCATTTTTTCATAAAAGCAATTCAGCTTGTTAAATCAAAAGATACTCCTTGGATTTTATTATTCGAGTTAGCCAATTCAGTCGATCTTACAATTCGTTTATATACACTTAACGTAAGCATATAATTTTTATTTTCGTGAATTCTGTAATTTTTTTCATCAATTAAGTTTGATTGTTTGAGTTTGATTGTTATGATTTATTTTCAAATTTTGTTGGTAATTAATATTTTAGATCATTTTGATTTGAATTATAAAGAAAAAATATTCCAGTTATTCCTACGCATTGTTGAAGCTGATCAATTAAATCATCCTCCAATTTTGTTTAATATTAATGTTAATAACAATTCTCTAATTGATGTATTATTTGAAATTATAACTACAACAGTTAATACTTTAGAGGTAAGTAATTTCGATCAAATATAGGTTTGATTAATCTTATTCGTTTTATACCTTTTTTTTTATAAAAAAGCTCACCATTTTTGGTTAGGCTCTGTCCACTGGTTTCTCGGACAAATTTTACCAGGGAGTCAATCATTTAGCCATAGAAATACGGGGATCGCTAAAATCACTCATTTTTAAAAGGCATGGTAGTTTTTGAAAGAATATTCGTGCTAAGAGTAGAATCCTATCCTTCGAAATGAGAGCAGCAATCCACTGAGCCATTCCATCATGTCATTTTGTTAATTATTGAGAATTTTAAAATAAATTATCAATAAACAAAATATAAATTTGACGATCGGTAATCATTGAGAAAACTAAATATTTCTTTCAGTTTCAGTTTGTCTAAACATCAGGAATATTCCAATTACTTTTCTATTATATATTCTAATATTCTAATTCTAATATTTCTGTTCTAGTTGCTAATAATTACCCCTTTTTTGCTTGTCATTAATAAGAGAGTTTTTCTTTCAGATGAGTACTAAACCAAATCAAAAGAAAGATATTGTACAAAGGGCATATGCACTATTAGGAGCGTTGGCCAATTGTAATTTAAATTTCGCTACGTCAATTCGATACGCTTGGTTTGTTTTTTTAACCAAAAATCTGTAAACTATACGACCTTTTAATACTTCTAGAACTTCTAGGTACAATTTCATATTTTTTCCAGATTAATATTTCAGTTATTAAGAAAGGATTTCACACTTTAATAAAATCTTTCCCATGTTTAGTACTTGAAGATCTTAAAGTTCCAAAATTTTCCTTAATTCTTTATGGTTTTTTTTAGTGGTGCTTATCAGATATGGGAATTGTTAAATAGTCAAGATGGTGATGTGGTTCGAAGCACAATTGATTTCATGATGTTTGTCATTAAAGATGAAACAGTTCGAGAGCATCTTTCCAAGGATTTTAATTTAGTGGAGGCGATTAGGAATCTTTCTACCCAAATGAACGATAATTGTAAAATTTTTAGAATTATCAAAAGTAAAATTTTATAGTCTTGATCATTTGCTTGATCATTGAAAACTACAAATGGGAATGAAGTACTGTTTTGAAATTTTGTTTAAATTTTATTTAAATTTTTTTAATTTATGATATTTGCAAAAATTTTTTCAGCTGTTGGTGCTCAGTTTTTATTGTATCATTTAACAGCTGAATCGGAACCGATGGCATCTTTCACACCGATACTGTGAAAATTGATAATTTTTCCAATGTTTTTGTTTTTATTTTCCATCTTTATAAGTTTTTTCGTCTTCATTTTTTTTATTGCAATTCATTTCTTTTGAAATGCGGTTTGAACTGCCAAGGCCAGAATTTTTGAATTTTTTTACCCTTAGCTTGAAGTCTTAACAACTTTGTTAACGAAAAACAAACCTGATATTTAATATATTCAATCCATTAATTTTATTATTTATTTAATAATTCGAAAAAAACCAATTGAATTTTTATTTTAGTGTGTTTGCCGCTAGTAATATACTTTTGTTTTGTAGCTAATTAAACTTCCCTTTTTGCCATATTAGTTTTTCATAAGAGTTTATAGAAATTCTAAAACTTGTTTCCAATGAACTTGGTCATTCATTTAGTTATTCTAGGATCTAAAATAAGTTTACATAAAATTTGTAAATCAGATCTGGCTGTGGTGCAGTCAGCATTTGCCATAGGAAATAGAATATAGCTCTGCATTTCAGATTCGGGTGTCAATAATTTGATGTAAATTTGTTTTGAAGATAATTTGCGGTGTACTTTTCCATCTTTTTTTTTTAAATTGTTTATTCATTGATAAGATTCTAATGTCGTGTTCAATGTTTTTTTAAGATTGTAAATAAAATTATCAAAACGTAGTTCTCCAAAATTCTGAACTATTGCTTCCTCACTTTCTTGACTGGAAAGAGTTTGTTTGCTGAATAGTTTCATCCATTAAAGGATTTCTATTTAAACATCTTCAGCAAATATTTATAATATTTCAGTTTTTATTTTAGAGTATAGAGTATCAGTTTTTATTTTTTCATTGTCGCAAAATTCCATCTATGGAGGACGTGGTTACATGCTAACAGTTCCTAGTTCCTTGGTTAACAGAACTAAAATTAGAAATTTTTGTCAGAGATGGTTCGCTGACGCCATTCCATACACTGATTTAGAAAATACTAGAGTGAAGCGGTCGTTTCAAATAAATTGCTTTATTACTAGTGCTAGCGCTTTAAAATTTTATTTTGTAAAAAATATCTGCGGATAGTAAAACTTGTTTATTTACAAATTTTTCTCATTTTCAAGCCTGAGATTAAATAAAATAAATAAATAAAGTAGATTGATCGTTTTTTTACAGCGAAGCAGTTAGCGCTTATGGTCGCCTAAATCTTCTATGGAACCTTCATCGATCTGGCGCCATTTACCTGTTATTACCTCCAGTAACTCATCTTTCACGTCACCTTGCACTACAATCTCATCCGGAGCTGTTACTGATGAGCCACATGCGAATTTTGCAGCAAACAATTTAGCTGCTGCTTTAAGATCAACTCCTTAAAATTGCAAATTGGTTAAAGGCTGAATTTTAAAGAATTTAAAAAGAATAGTGAATCTATCATAAAAACGCGGAAAATTACCAAAAAGTGCAAGTCCTTTTACTACCGTGACGGATTTATTTTTACCACGAGATGATTTTTGTAACGTTACTTTGGGAAGCACTTTTTTTTTGCTTTTGTCTGATTCCATTTTTTCGGTACTTTTTAAACCCTAAAAAATGTAGATAAAAAAAATTATTTAATATTGAAAAAATATTTAAGTGACTAATTGTGAGATATTTCAATGAAACCATAATTTCGAGCAATTCCGGAGAAAATTGCGAAGAAAAAATTGCGGATTTCGTTACCAATAATCACCGAAGAAAGCGATGATTCAAGAAAAAATTGAGAATTCCCAATTATTACAAGTAAGAAAGAAAAGATTTACCTTGCCACCACGTTTTTGATGTTTTTTCTCTGACTCAGCAGTTTCCTCATTTCCTGCACAAAGTTTATCGAATTCATTCGGTAAATAATCTTCTAGCCATTTACGGCATTTATCTACCATTCCACTATATTCACAATATTCTAGTGGCAACGTACAAGCTGAAATTGTAACAAACGAGTGTTAAAATATTCTGAAAATCAATTAATGTTTTTTCTAATAAATTTTTATATATTCTATACCTTCAGCGTTTTCTCAAATTCTTTAAAAATATTAAGAATGGATTTCATAGAAAATACCTTTTTAATTTACCAGAAGATATAAAAAAATGACCACCTCCAAAAAAATTTTAAACATTTTAAATGAAAAAAGATAAATTTGAAAGAGCTTTGAATAGTACGTGAATATTTAATTTAATTTAATTTATTACAATTTCCAAATCCTTTTTTGAAAATTTTTAGGTGAAGAAACGACAGTGAATGGATCAAGTTTGCAACATAGATTTCAAATTAATAATTAATACCAATAATTCATAATTCAAATTAAAGATAGCAAAAACATACCACCACAATATTTTACATGAATTGGATAACTAACTGTCGCATTGCCAGAAACGATTTCCCCTCCGTTTTCACTCATCCTCAACTGGAAAGTGAAATGGTTATTAACGATCAATTAAACTTCTAAATTATGTAAGAAGCGAAAAATAAAAGAGATTTTCAAGAAAAAGATCAGGCATAATTAAGCTTCAGAAAGCTAGGGCTAATTAATTAAATTGATATACATATATATATATATATATATATATATATGAAGCAATATTGAAGAAATGTATATTTCATATAAACAATTAATAATAGCAAACAGTAATAAATGAAAGAATTAAAAACACAACTAGCAAATAATAAATAAACATAAAAAATAAAAAATATAAATAAATGATCGTAGAAAAATAACCACAAATAACAACAAACTGTATCACAGCGAATAAACATCACAAGTTATTGAATAAAATAAACTAATAAAACAAGGCAAGCACTGAGTACTTAAACACATGTTTCAAAATAACGAAAAGAGAAATGAAATAAATTTATTTAAATTTATTTCGTATTTGCTATAAGTAAGACCACCATAAATTATAAAACGATGCAACTTCATAAAAAAACAATATTATTTTCATTTATTTCATAAAATAATTGATCCTACATAACAACAATAAGTAATAATTAGATTCGCTATCTTAAATGTACATTAAAATATAAAAAAAAGTTCTGAAGCCATATAAATGAAACGAATAACTTTAAGACGAACCACAAATATAAAATAGCATATTTTGAACTAAGATAAAACAAAAGAAGTTGGAAATAGAGACAAAAATGAAAACACTTGAAGTAAAAACTGTAAATGAAGTTTTTTTCAAAGTAACATTTACATCCAAAAATATTAACATCCAAAATTCACTGTACGTGAGGATAGAAATTGACAAATTGCCATATTTGAGATCCCTGATTTAAGCATTCACGCACAAGAACATCATCGTTATAGTTTAAACCAGCTGCATCCAAACATAGCTCACTACCCAAATGCTTTAGAGATCCATTCTATAAAGTCATAAATGAATTTTAAATATTTTCATAACTTTCTAATTCTACAAAAAAAAATTTTTTTCTAGCACATTAAATAACGTCTTATATATATATAAGTAAAAAAATATAATCAAAAATGAAATGAAAACTAAATATTACCAAATATACCCATTTTAAATTGGAACCTGCACAATCCACCATGCGAACAATACCTGGACCATCTTCCCGATGTCTTACAGCTTTTGCACAAGAACTTTCCCGTCGCAAACGACCATCATTAGTAAGCGAGAAAAGCTGGAAATAAAACTAATGTACTACAAACTAATGTACTAATGTACTTAAATATTTTGTCTGAAAAAAATATTGAAAAGACTGAGATAAAAAGAATTACTTGTGCAGAACTTCCACCTGACTGACATGAAAATAAACCTAAATTTATGGGGTTTTTTTCATCTTTTTGTAGTGTATCTAGGCAAACATCGTATTTCGGATTTTTTACCTGAATAAAATATGTTTAGAATCAATCTGCCCAAAAATTTTTAAAAATAAAAAAATTTTAAATAAAAAAGCACATAAAATTTTTCAAACTTCATATTGCGCAGTAAAATTCACATCCAAAATTCACTTTATGCAAAGAAAGAAATTGATAAATTGCAATGTTTGAGATCTTTAATTTAACTCATAGATACGAAATTATAATGAATCAACTGAAAAGAACAATAGGCAAGATCAAAAAAGAAATTTTTTCTTTTGCAAACGGAAAAATTTTCTTACCGCTCCAAAAGCAGCAACATCTTCATCCAAAATGAATTTATCTGGAGCAACATTATTTAAATACCACTTGAACGACTTACATTTCAGTTGTTGCCTTAACGCTTTTCTTTCAGAAAGATCACCTGCATCCTTTTTCTATAAGTTGGATACTTAAAGATTTAATTTTATTGAAATTTTATTAAATAAAAAGAGTAAAATATATAAAATCAATAGAAAAATAAAAGAACCAAAAGTTCGAACCACAAGGTCAAGTCGATGATAGTAGAACAAACGCTTATAATCATCCATCCAAACTTCAGCTAATCTCTTTGAATTAATTCCATGCACATCCTTATTTCCATCCCTCCCAGTCATATTATATGGATGACCAGCTCGAAAAATATGACCAACATGAGAACAAGGAATAAACTCAATGGTACCACCACACATCCACACCTAAAAATAAAATTTACCTGAATAAAATATGTTTAGAATCATAAAATAAAATAAACCAAAGAATGATTTCATTTTAATGAAATTAGTTTCCAGTGCAATGAAAAACAGGAATGCAAGGAATCACTCTGAACGAAATTTCCAGATTTTCGGCACCCCAAATATCCATCCCTGGATCATAGCCACCAATGTCCAGAAAATATTGTCGATTCGCTGCCAAAAGACCGCCAGCCATAGTAGGAGATCTTCAAACAAAAGTAATTTAAGTCATTCCAACATAATTTAAGTCATAGAAACTGGTCAACTGGTCGCAAAGTCGCAACCACAGATCTTGAAGAAAAAATGAATTATATGAGATATATGAGAATATTTTTTGAAAATTTTTTGAAACACCTGATAGGTTCAATAGCTGTTTTACGTCTATTAATTTCTGTTTTGCTTAATATATCCCAGCGAAAATGCAAACTCCACCAAAATCCTCCAACGCCATCAGGTTCCGAAACTATATATTGCATATTTTCAGCAGAAATATAGTCAATAATTGGACAAATAACTGCAGATCTTTTTTCTTTCAATCGAAGAAGTAATGGTTCTAACCTGCAAGCATCAAAATTGATATCATGAATCGATTATTAAGATTGAATGGCACGCCACTCAGCTTCTAATTTTAATGATAAGTTTACTCCTCTCTTGTATGAATCGAACTTGTATTTGATGAAATCGAAATAACACATAACTATAACTGATCAATTATAACTGAGCAAAATTTTCGCAAACAAATATAAATAAAAAAAAAATTTAGGCAGAATTTTTTTGTTGCAAAATTAATACAAAATAATTGCAATAATATATAATATGCAACATATTAAAGCAAATAAAGAATAAAAATATAAAAAATAACCAGCCATGATTTGCTTCACAATGCGAATCTAAAAACACGATGACTTCACTTTTTGCTGCTTTAGCTCCTTCAAGTTTTGCACGAATCAAACCATGGCGCTCTTTGAGGCGAATTAAGCGAACCAATTTTCCAAAACGTTTGATGTAATCATCTAGCTTTTCATGTAGTTCATCTAATATTTAAAAGATTTGATTAAAAAATTCGAAAAAGAATTTGATAAATCGAACCTCTTTGACTAAAATCATCAACAAGTAGAACTTCGTCAAGAAACTTTAAAGGTGAACGATTTATAACCGAATGCACTGTGCGTAAAAGTGGCGACCAGGCTTCATCTGTAAATATAATCACAACTGTTGCATGCGGCAAATCATTGCCATAGCTGACAGTAAAACAAGCTGGATTTCGCGCATCTGGTATGTTTCGATCCAAGGAAATTTTATCGCTAAAAATTAAAACCATATTAACCATATTAAACCATTGAAATATCAAATTAATAATAAAATTCTTTTGAAAGAAATTTCACCTAGCAACAACATTCATGAACCATTTCTTCATATCAGCTTTTCCACGAATCGCTTCTCTTCTATTTAGCCTAACCGCTGCACCATTTTCACCTGGACCATTTCGTTTCTTATCATAATCTGGTATGATATGATCCATTACAATTGTATATGGTGGAGGCCATGTGATTCCCTAAAAAATTTTAATTTTTATATAACAATTGAACAATTAAATTATTTATTAAAGAATTCCTTAAATCGAAAAATTATTTTATTTAACAATTCCTTAAATCGAAATCGAAATCGAATAAAAATAGAAGAATACTAACTGAGTGTTGAGGCATTTTATATTTTACATCATCATTTAAGCGAATAAATATAAAAAAAGATAAAAGAATAGCAAATAAAATAATATTCAAAATATTTTCGCGGCGTCGAGGAATTAAATAACGAGGAAACGAAAACATTTTTTTGATCGTTTTCCACCAAATTCTCGAAACAATGAAAAATTTTTTTCTGGAAGAAATAAAAAAATTAGTTTTAAACAGCAATTTTAATTCCCTAAGTAATTACACTTCGATTTAAAAAATGCATTAAAGGGAAAGACTTTAAATAAGTGATTTAAGTTAAATTTGGAATAAACTTTTGATTTAAAATTCTTCGTCTTCTAACAGCTCTCACAATTACTGGTTAGGCTGGCTCTAACGGCTACAAGGGTAAGACGCTGCCAAGCGGCGCGGTCTGATGCCATCGTCGACAGTGATGGAAACCATTCCTTTTTCCATCGTCTAAGTCCATATATTGCTGGCCCACCTATAGGTTCAAAATCTTTTCTCACCGTATCAGTCCAGGTTTTGATTGGTCCATCTCGCTTTTGACGTCAACCGTCACATGGTTTAACAAATAACGAAATATGCTCCTGTGGTGGACGACGGAGAATATGTCTTAACCAACGAAGGCGGCGCTCTGTGATAACATTATTTATGCAAGTGATATTTGAACGAAGGTGGATGCGATCTTGCGAAATTTTATTTACTCGGCGAACCCGTAAAATATACCTTAGACAAGAGTGGTCAAAGGCAGATAACTTCTTAATAATCTCCATTCTCATTGGCCATGTCTCAGAGCCATATATAAAGATCGAAAGGATCACGGCAATATAGATGCGGACTTTCGTTTTTATGGTGATTTCACGACGACTCCATAAAGATTTCGCCAACCGGAAGAACGCATTTCTAGCTGCCGTGATCCGAATTGTAATATCATCGTTTGCCTATTTGGTATTAGAGTGGACCCAAGGCATTTGAAATCAAGCACTTCTTCAATCGGTAATGAATTTTACCAGCTTCTTGCACATAAGACGAAAAGACTTTCGTTTTATTTACATTGATCCTAAGAGCCCGATTCTTGCTGCAGTTTTTGACACGTTATTTAGTATTATTTGCATTTCGTTAAAACTGTCAGCAAAAAGAACTACATTATCAGCGTATTCAAGATCTGTGATACGATGCTCTGGAGTAATTCGGACACCTCTTGATTGCCGACAAGCTGTGTCCATTATCAAGTCTATCGCATAGTTGAATATTGTGGGAGAAAGGATGCAGCCCTGACGGATACCTGTTCTTATTTCGAAGCTCCCCATATACACAGAACTGGGCCAACGTGCGCTCATAAAATGCCTTTATGAGTCTAATGATTTTCTATGGAGCACCATCAATCACCCTCCAAAGCACCGCTCTATCAATTGAATCAGAGGCAACCGTAAAATCGATGAAACACGTGACAGTAGGTTGCAAATATCTGAAGCGATGTTCCTACACCCTTCTTAACGTGAATATCTGGTCAGCACAACCGCGCCCTGTTCTGAAACCAGCTTAATTAGGGCGAATCCTGCTCTCCCGTATTTCCATAAGTCTGTTGAGTAGTAGGGAAGCAAAAAATTTTCGTCTAGTAGGCTGATTACTCGATAATCGTCAGTATGTCCTATCACCTTTCTTGAGATTTGGAAGCAGAATTGCTTTGCTCCAATCATCTAGTAATATTTCTTTTTTCCATACTAAAGAATACATTTGTTGAAGGTGTATTACGAAGAACGATGGGCAGCATTTAAAAAACTCAGCCTGAAGACCACCTTCTCCCGGAGTTTTGTTGGCCTTAAGCTTATGGATAACTGAAATTGTTCCTCATCTATTGGAGGCTCGCAATTGCAAACGTATGCTTCAGCAAACGTATCAGCTATATTAGGGGCAATAAATGGTGCTTCATGGTTGAATTTGGCTTCAAAGAATTCTTTCCATCTTATGAGGCTATCCTTAATACTTTTAATTAGTACGCCATTGCTGTCTCTTACCATTTCACTGATCGTTCCCCGAGTCATACTTGCTTTATGAAGAAGGCAAAATAGTTTCCTATTGTCGCCTAATCGAGCCGCTGCCTCCATTCTTGAGGCTATGTCACTCCAATAGAGATTTCTATTCCACCTTGCTGCTTTCGTTGCAAATCTTCGAAGCACCCGGTAGCCAGGATCACCTGACATTCGTGCTTTGGCAGCTTTTTCAGACAACTGGACAGTTGCTTCCGATACTCAACTAGCGCACTTCCTACTAGTATGCCCTAGCATTAAAATTAAAAATTTTTACTTCACTTTTTCGGCAATTTGAAATCGAAATAAGTGGGTATTTCTTAGGAACAGCAGGATGGCGGAATTGTTTCGACTGAGGTCATTCATTTATCATGGATTTGACTTCGAATCTTTTGAAAGGAGCATCGACTTACCTGTACTTTATTTTAGCATGGCCAAGCAAAACAAAAGTGATGTTCCCGGAAGAAAAAAGAAGGATATTTCTTATAGATTCATTGGTAAAAAATTGATAATATTGTTTACTGAAAATTTAAATCGCAAAAATTTAATAAAATCGATAAACTATAACGAAAAGCATTTTGAGGAGAAAAGCATCTCATTCATCATTAAAGATATAATGAATATTTTATTAAAGTCACTGGTAATTATAAAACAGCAATTTTTTAATTTCAACATAACATTTACAGCATCAAACATAGCTTAAGAAGCCTAAGCCTACAACTAGAATATTAAACAAAACAGAACAATTTACAAAATATTTGAAATATTCCACAATATCCCACTAATATTGAAATAAATGAATAAATAAATGAATCGGAATGACTATCAAAAAATTTGACCAGGAGTGAATCATTTGGAGATAAAAATAAGATCGCCAATACCACCTGGATTTACTAATGACTGTCGCTAAAGCATACATTTTCTTCTCGACACGATGAATGAATACTATTCCACTATTCTGCTCCCATTAATATTGGAATGATAAAGCCTTAGAATATTGTTGTAAACATAGCTTAAGAAGCCTAAGCCTACAACTAGAATATTAAACAAAACAGAACAATTTACAAAATAAAAAAAAGAATCAAACGCAGTAACATTTTCGCACTCATATTTATAAAACGAGAATAACAGTGAAGAAACTAATCAGAGGCAAAAATAAACTGGTATTTATTTTCTTATTTTTTAAAAGGATTGAAACATATATATATGTATAAAAAATCTTTCTCACACTTTATGAGAGTGATAATTGCTCAATTGTCTGAAAAAGGTGCCAAAGCACGAATGTCAAGTAATTCTGACTGCCGGGTACTTCAAAGATTTGCAACGAAAGCAGCACGGCGGGACAGAAATCACTATTGGAGTGACATGACCTTAAGAAATGGAGACGGCGGCTCGATTAGGTGATAATAGGAAACCATTTCGCCTTCTTCTGCAACTGTGACTCGGGGAACGATCAGTAAAATGGAAAGAGACAGCAATGGCATACTAATTAAAAATATTAAGGATCGCCTCATAAGATGGAAAGAATCCTTTGAGGCCAAATTTAACCATAAAGCGCAATCCCCCTGATATAGCTGATACGTTTGCCGAATCATACGTTTGCAATTGCGAATCTCCAATAGAAGAAGGAATAGTTTCAGTTATCCATAAGCTTAAGGCCAACAAAACTCCAGGAGAAGATAGTCATCGGGCTGAGCTTTTCAAATGCAGTCCATCGTCCTTCATAATACACCTTCAACAAAAATACTCTTTAGTATGGAAAAAAGAAATATTACCAGATGATTGGAGCAAAGCAATTCTGCTTCCAAATCTCAAGAAAGATGATAGGACATACTGCGACGATTATTGAGTAATCAGCCTACTAGACGAAAATTTTTGCTTCCCTGATACTCAATAACCCTTGACTTATGGAAGTACGGGAGAGCAGGATGCACCCTAATTAAGCTGGTTTCAAACCAGGGCGCCGTTGTGCTGACCAGATATTCACGTTAAGAAGGAAAGTTGGAACATTTCAGATATTTGCAACCCACTGTCACGTGTTTCATCGACTTTGCGGCTGCCTTTGATTCAATTGATAGAGCGGCACTTTGGAGGGCGATAAAATGCGACAGAAAAAATCATTCGACTCATAAAGACATTTTATAAGCGCACGTCGGCGCAGGTCTGACATACTCCTTTGAAATAAGAACTGATGTTCATCAGAGCTACATCCTTTCCCCTACAATATTCAACTATGCGATAGACTGGATAATGGACACCGCTTTTCAGCAATTAAGAGGTGTCCACATCAGTCCAGAGCATCGTATCACGGATTTTGAATACGTTGATGATATATCTTTTGCTAACAGTTATGACGAAATGCAAATAATTCTAAATAACATGCAGCAAGAATCGGATTCAGGATCAACGTAAAAAAAAACGAGTCTTTTCGTCTTATGTGCAAGAAACATACTGATAAAATACCTATTTTTATCAATTCATTGCCGGTTGAGGAAGTGCCCAGTTTTACCTTGGGTCCACTCTAATAGCAAATGACCAGACAAAAGACGAGATTAAACTCGGATCACGGCAGCTCGGATCACGATCACGTTCTTACGCTTGACGAAACTTTTATGGAGTCGTCGTGGAATCACCATAAAACGAAAGACCACATATATAGTCGCGATCCGTTCGATCTTGCTGCTATATGGTTCTGAGACATGGCCAATGAGAGTGGAGGATATTAAGAAGCTATCTGCCTTTGTCCACTCTTATCTAAGGTACATATTACGGATCCATCGAACCGATAAGATATCATATGATGGCATCCAACTTCGTTCAATTACCACCTGTATTAATATTACCATAGACAGTCGCCTTCGCTGGTTCGGGTATGTTTTTCGTCGCCCACCAGAGGAGTTAACACATATTTCATTGTTTGCAAAACCATTGTTGTTGTTGTATTGGGTGGCGTAAGAAGCGAGGTAGACCAATCAAGACTGTATTGATACAGTAAGAAAAGATTTTGAACGTATAGGTGGACCAGCAATATATGGACTTAGACAATGGAAAAAGGAATGGCTTCTGTCGATTACTGTCGATGATGGTATAGATCGCGCCGCTTGGAAGCATCTTACCCTTATAGCCGCTGGAGCCAGCCCAACCAGTAATGGTGAGAGCTGTTAGAAGAAGAAAGAACGACCATCTTCAACCTCGAGTCCTTTATCAGAGGTCTGGGGTGGTAATAAACAAGAATCAGAAATTAGACAAGAATCAGAAATTAGCACTGGTGACTGATATAGCAATATTAAGAAAAGGAAACGCCAGAAAAAAGGAATACGAGAAGTTAGAGAAATTAGAAGTTAGAAACTATAGATGTGAAAAATAAAGGCGAAAATAATCCAGTAATAACTGGAGCACTTGGAATTGTCATCCTTAAAGTGGAAAATGTTTCAGCAGATTCCAGGAACCACATTAGAAATCTCTATTCAGAATAGCGCACTATTAGCAACAGCTAGGATATCGCTCAGAACCCTCCCAGGCCTCTGGCAAAGGACCCGAAGTTGAAGATGACCACTCATAACCACCGCTAGAGAAAAATTTTACATGTACATATATATATATATTTTATATATATATATATTTTACATGTACATATATATATATATATATATATAATACGGAAAATATTATCAGGCATCATAGCCACTAAGTTTCAATTCAGCACATATCAAGATGCCGCACTTTTCCCACTATTGTTCTGCATCGTTCTAAACTCCCTTAGCTAGACAATCACAAGAAGTGGATACAAGTTCAAGAGCGTAATTACCATCAGCCATCTTTTCTAAGTGGATGACATCGAATTATCTAAAAGCTAAAAATTAATACACTGAATAGCTCATTCATCTAACATAATTTACAGCGAGGACACTGGGATATCAGTCGGACAGGAGAAGTGTGGAGAGGAGGTAATAAAGAGATAGACCTGTCAGCGAAGCATATAGCAAGTGCCCCACAGTCACAAAAAACCACAATAGAGGAGACAAGAAAAACGACAACATTTACTTCCGAAGAATAAAAAAGATCTTGAACAAGAAGCTCAATGGGAAAAACAAAATCCACGCCATAAACATGTACGCTCTGCCAGTCATTAAATAAGCAGCGGGTAAAGTGAGATGAACAAAGAAAGAGATGGAGGCTGTCGATGTAAAGACTCAGAAGTTGTTCACAACAAAATTTCCATCGAAAGTCCAATACCATAAGGACCATTAATAGTATATCCCAAAGACTGTAGAGTAGCCGAAAAGTACGAGTGAGACCTAGCAAGTATCAGACCCACCGTCTTGAAGGACATTCAATAATATGTCAGTAAGATGGCGATAAAGGATGGACTGCCGAGAGAATATCTGAAACATCAACAGACACTAGAGAAAGAGCAAGACTACCCATGTGGTGTGCTATCGACAAAAGCTAATTGAGAAACCTTACTGATGGTTAAAAATGGCGAACTAAAAGGCATCAATGAGGCATTGATTATAGCTGCACAAGAACAGGCGCTAAGCATCGGATCCATCGAAATCCACAGAAATTTACCACACCAGACACGGCTCATGGTTGCAGACTGTGCAAGAACGCCCCAAAAACTGTCCAACACTTAACGGAGAAATACAGGATACAGGTATGAACAGTAAAGAAATGCATAACTGGCGTAGAACCACCTGCTCCCTGGATGGCTTGAACTCTCCTAAGGCCAGATGGATTAGTTTAACAAACCGCTTTTTAGTATATATAATTTTCTAAAAGTCGGACACGATTTTCTCAAAGATTCGGCAGGTAAATTCCGCAGATCTTTTGGTATTTGTTTATATTGCCATATAGCTTCTTAACTATTGTTGCTATAGTTGCGCCGTGTTTGTCGGTAGTTTCATAGTTCATTGAAGTTAGTTTTATGGAACTCGGTGGGGAGGGTCCAGTCTTCTTTCAGATTATTTGAAAGAGAATGTCATTCGGTGGAGAGCTGTCGTGCCCCTATCATCCGGAAGCCAATTTGGTGGATGACTATAGAGCTGGTGATTTGATTTGTCCGGAGTGTGGATTGGTTGTTGGTGACAGGTAATGAGGAGTTTGTACCTTGCTTTATTTGTAATCATGGGAATTTCTATGTTCGAAAATTTCCAATTTAATTATTTATTTAATTATAAAAAATATTATGAATATAATGTTATGATAAAACTAAAAGTAAGGCGAAAATTTTTTGAAGAGTTATTGATGTTAGTACGGAATGGCGGTCCTTTTGTAATGAAAAATCTTCAAGCGATCCATCTCGCGTTGGTGCACCAGAAAATCCTCTTTTTGGAAGTGCAGATTTATCCACTTCTATTGCTGTTGGTTTTGGTGCATCTGAGGATGATCAAAGGTTTTGTTTTCTTTATTTTCAGTTTTATTTCGCGAGATGGTATTCATTCAATGGAATATCACACTTAAGGGAAGCAAAATAGCTTACTAGTTTTCGGTTAAATTATTGAGCGTCAATGGTTCAAATCATTCCTGCGACACATTAAATCTTAAATACTCCAAAGGAGTATTTTTAAACGAGTATTTATCGTTTTGCCATTTTTAGCGCACAGTTAATCTCCTGTCTGTACTCTCAAATTTAGCTGTGCCAGTGACTTTTGTTAATTTAATATATGTTCCAGCATAAAAATTCCAGCATCTTTAGTCTTATAATCTTCTTTCAGTTTTTTGTCCTCGCCTACGTTTTATTTTATGCTCACCAGAAGACCGATGTTATCTTCTTAATCATATTCCATAATTTTTCTTTTTTTTGTACATAGCTAGTATCGGAAATTTGAGAACAACAAAAATCTAATGTTTTTCATACCAAAACAAACGATATAAATTATATACATTGTAAGTTAATTATATATTGTAAATCATATAAAATAATAATTTCAATCCGAATTATTATATATTTATTTGATTCGCAATTGAAATTATGATATTCGTTTGATAAAAAAGTTTAAGAAATTTCTATTTTTTAATGAGCTTTAAATAATTTAAATGTGGATGGTTCAGTGGGAAGACAGTTGTCACGGAGAATCGAGGCTAAGGTTCAAATTTGAAAGCACCATGTTTCATTGGGCGACATTGTCGCCTGACCATTGCCATCTCGCCTAACGGAGAAAGCAAAGGAAAATAGAATGGATCAGTAGGTTCTTGTTGATTTCGGAGCGCCAGCACTAAGGTCCTACTCCGGGTAGGGGTATGCTTATCCTCTAAGAATCCGGCTGATGCTGGCGACTCACCCATATTTGTGTCGTCCAAAGGCTGCTCGGCATATTATATAATCTGGCAAGCCAGCGGAGCGAGTCTAACTGGTGAATGCTCTTTAAAAAAAATTGTGGAATTAAAAAGTAATCGACAATATCTTTTTCTTCAGCTTAGCAAATGCGCAGCGAAAAAATATGAATAATACGGAAAGGCAAATGTCTCAAGGGTTAAGTGTTATTCGTGAAATGACATCTCGAATTCATCTTCCAAAATCCATAGAAGTATTTGTTTTTTATTTTTATTTGTTTTTTTATTTCATTTCCCTTCAAAATAATCATCACTTCATTATATTTTGTTTTAGGATAATGCAGCGAAGATTTTCAAAGACGTTTTGGACAGTAAAGCTCTTAGAGGAAAGAATAATGAAGCTCAAGCTGCTGCATGTTTGTATATAGCCTGCAGAAAAGAAGGTGTACCAAGGACGTTCAAAGGTTAAATGTTCTTAAATGTTCTATTATCGAATATGTCAAATAATAATTTCTGGATAATTTTTTTTTTTTTTTGATAATTTAAAATACGAATAATTTTAAGTGCATTTTCTTTTTTATCTAAAATACGAATATTAGGTACGCGTTTCTTTTTTTATCTAAAGTATGCGGAAAAGCGAAGCATAATATAAAATAAACAGAGATTAGATGAAGCTGCCTTTCTTTAATAAAAATTTTTATTCTTGGATGCCATAATGAAATGACGAACTTTTAGAAATTTGTGCTGTTTCACGAATCTCGAAAAAAGAAATCGGTCGTTGTTTTAAACTTATTCTTCGCACGTTGGAAACTAGTCTTGAACAAATCACGAGCGCAGATTTTATGGTATTTTATTTTTTGTAAATTCTGCTCAGAAGCGCCTTAAAATTTCTTCAGAAATTTCAAATTTGTTAATCTCCAAAGGAAAAATATTTCTAAGTTGTTTCCACAATTCTAAATGTAATACCTAATATGAATTTTTAGTCTCGGTTTTGCGGTAGTTTGGGTTTGCCTCATATCGTTCAAGCAGCAGCCACAAGAATCGCTAAAAAAGCTGTTGAATTGGATTTGGTTGCAGGGTAACAATTTCATTTTTTATTTTTATGTTAATAATGAATTGAGAGGGTTGAAAGTACTTTATAATATCAAAATAATGTTAAAATTATACAATGGAAGAAAATTATACGAAACATAGGTGGCCGAAATCGTAATGATTTTAAAACTGTCGAGTCAATCAAACCTTATTTCTCAGTCTAAATAATCCATTTTATATAATGAATATTTGATTATTTTCATTCAGGATATTGGTTTCAACATTTGGATGTGCTTTAAAATTTTTCATCTTCTCAAAATTTTCATTTTATTTTAGAAAAAAATGAAGTAGTAAATCCTCAGAAAAAATATTGATTTTTTAATAATTATTATTGTACCATATTATTGTATCAAAAAATTATTATATTAAAATTTTTTTAAATGTGTTAAAGATTTTTTTTTAGAATTTTTATTTTTTTTAGAATTATTTTTTAGAATTATTTTTAGAAATATTCTTCTTTTAACAGCTCTCACCATAATTGGTTAGGCTGGTTTCGCTAGCTGGAAGAGTTCCAAGCTGCTCGGTCCAACGCCATCGCTAGTAGCAATAGAAGCCATCCCTTTTTCCACTATTTAAGTTCATATATCGCTGGTCCCCCTATATACTTTCAAAATCTTTCTTGACTGCATCTGTCCAGGTCTTGATTGGCCCTCCTTTTGACGTCAACCATCACAATTAGCGAAATATGCGTCAGCTCCTGTGGTGGATGATGGAGAATATGCCTTAATCAGCGAAAGCGACGCTATGTGACAACATTATTAATACAAGTGGTATTTAAACGAAGGTGGATGCAATCATGTGATATCTTATCGGCTCGACGGATCCGTAATAATCTCGTAATCATGACGGATATCTACCTTACACAAGATCAAATGCAGACAATTAACTAATATCCTCCATTGGCCATATCTCACAGCCATATAGCAAGATGGAGCATATTGCAGCTATATAGACTTGGATTTTTGTCTTTATGGTGATTTCGCGACGATTTCGTAAAGATTTCATCAATCGAAAAAATATATTTCTAGCTGCCGTTATCCGGGTTACAACTTCATCAAATTGCCTGACCATTTGGGATTAGAGTGGATCCAAGGTATTTTAAATGGGGCACTTCCTCAACCGTCAATGAATTGATAAAATAGGTATTTTATCAGCATCTTATGTATATGAAGAAAACACCATTTTATTTATATTGGGAAAAATACAAGTAACGTGAGGAATAGTACCACCAACAGCATCAACCTTAATCTAATTCTCGCTGCAGTTGTTGATACATTGTTTAACATTATTCATTCATTATAACTGTTGGCAAAAAGGACTAGGAGCGTATTCAAGATCTGTGATGCTAAACTTTGGAGTGATTTGGACATCTTTTGAGTAAAGGTGGTCATTATCCAGTCTATTGCATAGTTGAACACTATACTATAACACTATAGGAGAAAGGACGCAGATACCTTTTCTCATTTCTTTCAATTCCCCATATACGCAAGCCTGCGCCAGGGTATGCTGATAAAATGTCTTTAAGGCCGAATGATCTTTTCTGGGACACCGTCAAATTCCATCATTTCCAACTGCCTATAATGGAATCAAAGGCAGCTGTAATTGCGGTGGGTTGCTGGTATATAAAACGATGTTCCAGTATCCTTCTTAGCGTAAATATCTGGTCCACGATCGCTTTCCGCTCTGAATCCAGCTTGGTCATTGCAATGAGTATGAGCAGAAGGGAAGCGAAAATTTTTCCGGAGATTTTTAGTAGGTTGATTCTTCATTAATTATCCTATCACTTTTCTTAGCATTTGGAAGCAGAATTGCTTTGCTGCAGTCTTCTGGTATTATTTCCTTTTGCCATACCAGAGAATACATTCGTTGAAGATAAATTGTGAACGATGATGGACAACATATAAAGAGCCCGAAGACCATCTTCTCCAGGGGTTTTATTGGCCTTATGCTTATGAATTATAGAGAATATTTCCTCTTCTACTGGCTGTTCGCAGTTGCAAACGTAAGTTTGACGAGCGAATGAGTTATATCTGGGATAACAGATGGCGCATCGTGGTTAGGTTTGGCATCGAAAAATTCTTTCCATCTTATGAAACGATTTTTAATAGTTTTAACAGGCCCCACTAATATTCCGTGTCATTTCACTAACCCTTTCAGTTATAGAAAGAAGGCGAAGAAGGTGAAAAAATTTCCTATTATCGTTTATCCAAGCCGCCTTCTCCATTCACAAGACCATATCGCTCCAATAGCGATTTTCTCTTCGCCATTTTGTTGTCGCTTTAGTTCTTCCGGTGGTCAGGATATATCAGGATCTCCTGATATTTGTACTTTGGCAGCGTTTTGTGTTGGACAATTACTTTTGATATCCAGCTGTCGCACTTCTTACTCGTATGTCCTAGCATGGAAGTGGCTGTCTTTTGTTGGCATTTCTTTAGTTGGGACCAGTATTCATTCCCCATTCAAGAGATGTCATTGATGTTCATATCACTGGATGTTTCGATAATATAATTTGAAATGCTCTTATTTCCGGATTTTTTAATTTGAGCTAGTTGATAGAGTCTTTTTCTTTTTTTTAATTATCTTTAAATTTCTCCTTTTTTAGAAATATTAAATAAAATTTAATTTGTTAATTCTAAGATTTTGTAAAACACTTTTTTAAGGCGTAGTCCCATATCAATTGCAGCTGCAGCAATTTATATGGCTTCACTGGCTTCAAATGAAAAAAAGACAGCTAAAGGTTTGCTCGTATAATTAGATATTCGAAGTTGGTGTAACTGCAATAATTGGTTCAAAAGAGTTGTATTCCAAGTCGAATTTTTTCAGACATTGGGGAGATAGCTGGTGCAGCAGAAGTGACTGTTAAGCAGACTTATAAGTTACTCTATCCGAAAGCAGCTGAACTTTTCCCTCTTGATTTCAAATTTGCGACAAGTATTGACGATTTACCACCGTCATAGTCATTGTAAATTATTATTTCTGCACAAATCGAACAACTTGAAACTTTTTACTTTGGCTGCATTTTCCATTTCGTTATGAAATAATAAATTCGATAACTTTGCGATGACTTATAACTTATAACTTCTAAGAACAGCAATGATATAAGTCGTTTCCTATGTTCAGTTTCTATTGATTTTTATTTGAATCAAAATTTTTTTGGCCAGGCTAACGAGAAATTTCTGTATTGCCTGAAATAAATATTTAATAACTAAAATATATTTTTAATGAGTACTATTTATTCATTAATAATTAGTAATTTAAATTTAAATTTTTAAATCAAAAGTATTTTTTTCCAAACATTTTTTTCATTCTTTTTTTTCTTCTAACAGCTCTCACCATTACTGGTTTCTTTGGCTACCAGGGTAAGACGTCTCCAAGCTGCTCGGTCCAACGCCATAGCTAGCAACAAAAGAAACCATTCCTTTTTCCATCCTCTAATTCCATGTATCGCTGTTCCCTTATACCTTCAAAATCTTTTTTGACTGCATCAGTCCAAGGTCATGAATTGGCCCTCCTCGCTTTTGGCACCAACCATCAGGGTTCGGCAAGTAGTGAAATATGCGTCAACTCCATCAATTCCCGTGGTGGACGACGGAGAAAATGCTCTAATACAGATAGTATTTGAAGATAAATATAATCGTGTGCGATTTTATCTATTCGACGGATCCGTAAAATGTATCTTAGACATGAGTGGTCAAAGGCTGATAGCTTCCTAATATTTTCCGCTCTCATTGGCCATGTTTCACAGCTATATGGGAAGATCGAGCGAATTGTAACTATATGGACTCGGATTTTCGTCTTTATGGTAATTTCCTGTTCCACAGAGGTTTCATCAACCGGAAAAATATATTGCTAACTGTCGTTATCCGGTTACAATTTCATCCTTCGTCTGGCTATTTAGGATTGGGGTAGATCCAAGACTTTTAAAGTCATGCACTTTCATCAACCGGCAATGTATTGATAAAAATAGGCATTTTATCAGCATTTCATATGTAAGACATTCTTTTATTTTATTTTATTCGTTTTATTTTATTTGATTTTCGTTTTATTTACATTGATTTTGAGTCCAATTCTCGCTGCAGTTGTTGATACATTGTTTAACGTTATTTGCATTTCATTATACTGTCAACAAAAAGGACTACATCATCATCGTATTCAAGGTCTGATGCTATGCTTTGGTCTGATTTGCATTCCTTGAGTGGCCGGAAGCGATGCCCATTATCCAGTCTATCGCACAGTTGAATATTGTAGGGGAAAGGACGCAGACGCTTGTTGTTATTTCTCTCAATTCCCCATATACAAAGATTTGTACCAGGGTATGCTGATAAAATACCTTTATAAGCCGAATGATTTTCACTGTCACATTCCATCGTTATCCAGAGCGCTGCTCTATCAGTGGAATCAAAGGCAGCTGCAAAATCGATAAAGCAAATGATGGTGGGTTGCTAGTATTTAAAGCGATGTTCAAGTACCCTTCTTAGCATAAATATCTGGTCCCGCTCTGAATCCAGATTGGTTAGTATTGCAATGAGTGTGAGCAGAAGGGGAACGAAAATTTTTCCGGAGATTCTTAGCAGGTTGATATTCCTCAGTAATTATCACACTATGTCCTTAACATTTGGAAGCAGAATTGCTTTAGTGCAGTCTTCTGGTATTATTTCCTTTTGCCATACCAGAGAATACATTCGTTGAAGATGAATTATGAAAGATGATGGACAACATTTAAAGAGCCCGAAGACCATCTTCTCCCGGGGTTTTATTGGCCTTATGAATTATAGAAATTTTTTTCTTTTCTGCTGGCAATTCACAGTTGCAAACGTAAGGTTCGACGAGCGAATGAGTTATATCTGGGATAACAGATGGCGCATCGTGGTTAGGTTTGGCATCGAAAAATTCTTTCCGTCTTATGAAACGATTTTTAATAGTTTTAACAGGCGCCCCATTAATATTCCGTATCATTTCACTCACTCTTTCTCGAGTTATCCATACTTTAATTACCTTTTCGACAAGGTATAATTTTATTATTTTTTTAAAAGTTATTTATAAATGCGTTATTTTTTGCTCCTCTTCATAAGAATTTTGGACGAAGTAATATTCTTAAAAATTTAAATGAACCATAAAAGCGTTTGTACGATGTGATTTAAAATGGTTTCCAATAACTTGATCCAATCCTTATCAATATATTATGTCAAATTATTTGTTTAATTTTACGAATATAACTAATTCCAGGCTGAAGGACCCTGCATTGGACGCCGCTCGAACTGCTTTTTTTTAAAAACCACCTTAAGCATCATGCTATATTCTCAAAATAGAATTGCGATAATACATTTGTTAAAAAATGATAATTTATTTTAAAATTTAGATCCATGAATTTAAAATGAATTACGTAATCTTTTTGTTCGCGATTTCCTCACCAAATTATGAGGTAATCGTTTAAATTCGATTAAAAATAACCAATCATTTTCAGCATCGAATTAAACGAAACAAAAAATAATATAATATTAATATTGAATTGGTTACAAAATCTCAATTTGCAAAATTCCTAGGACACTAAATGAACGCAACAGTTGGCTTTTATGGATTTTATATGTAATAATAAGTGGTGGAGATATTCCAGTTATACCGAGGTAATTCAGCAGAAAAAGGGACAAAAGGAAAAAGCTGTGATGCGCCATCTGCACGTACACTTGTGTAATACACTAATACAATTTTAGGTAATTATAGATCATCGTGAAAATGGAACTGAAAAGAGACACGAAATTATAAGACAATTTTTTTCGTATAACTATCTGATATTTTGTCAATAATGGATTTAATAGCCAATGAATACGTTTTTTCCTCTATGAAATATGAGAAATGAGACGGAAGGAGACGAAAAAAGACGTATATAAGATGCTGGGCTCTAACAGAATTAATTATTGGCTATTAATTATTCGTAGAGTACTTTTATAATTAAGGGGAATACCTTATCTATGTGAAGAATTAAGAGACAACGACAACTAACTGTGTGGTAAATGAATAAGATGTGCGCATGGAGGAGGAATGGGAAAAAATTTCTCCCTTCTCGGTCCGATAAATCTCTGTTTAATTTTTAGATCATCCTGAATGATGTTGAAGTTCCCGTTTTCCCGATCCTCCAGTTCATTCGCTCTTCGCCTTCTCCACTGAAATTTTTCACAAAATTATATATATCCGGATCCAACTAACCCTTCGATTTATCTTCCCTTACTTCAAATCACAAATTTTTTTTGCTGATTCCAATTTATAAACATTCGGCACGTAATTTTTAAGTGGAAAGTACAAAATACGACGTATTGATTTGTCAGTGGCATAATAAGAAACTAAAAATGCCAAATATCTAATTTCTATTTCACTTTTTTATAGTTAAAAAATTGGCCGCAAGGTCAGAGGTCATAGCCCAAGAGAACGACAGAATAAATCTTTAAAATTGAAGAAGAAATGTAGCAGAGAAAGCAAAATACTTCAATGCTCGTTGTTTATTCCAATAATTAATAATTATTCCAATAATTAAGTTTTTTTAAAAATTAAATATTGTCTGAACTCTCTATTTTTGGAATCTAAGCTCTTTCAAATGTTTCTATTTCTTTCTATTTCTTTTAATTTTCTTTTTTGTAGTTCCCACCCCACAATTAAAATCATACTTTTTCAATTCATTTACTTGTATAATAGAGATCGCCGAAAATGGACGGAAGTACCATCGAAGCAGAAAAACTCTTAATGTTAATACTAATACTAATACTAATAATAGAATTTAAACCAGAGGAGTGAACTGGTGGCGCAAATCACTTCGAAATCTATAGCAATTTAGTAGATGACTTATAAGCCATGCTTGAGTCACCACAATGTTGTATCGGTAACGAATATTTTCAGAGATTAGTCAACAAAGAGTTCCTTTTAAACATTTTTCAAAGATTAGTCAAACAAAAAACTGTTAGATATAATTAATTCTAAGTAATTTTTAAAAAAAGCAAAATTTATAAAATATCGCAAATCGAAATCGTGAAAGCAAAAGAAGAAAAATTCACTGAACACATTTTTTATACATGCGCTTAACCTATTTAAATATTTAAATGAATACAAATCCACGAAGCCAAAAAAGTGAAACTATTTTGTTCCTTTAGTACCAATTTTAATTTAGTTCCAACATATTAAATTTGGCTCAAAAAATTCAATTGAAGCTAGGAAATCTCACTATTTCAACGGAAGTGACGAGAGTAAAAATTTTTTAACAGAAATGCTTCGACATTCCAATTTCTCCCAGCAGCACTCCCCACTTTTAGTTTGGCTCTAATAAATCCCTTTCCGCGGTGAGCCATCTCCAGTGAGCTGAATCAGCCACATTCAGTCGAGTAATTTATCTCATTTTAAACACCTGAGACTGGCGACGTTGATCGTTATGCATTTCGTGCGAATGTGCGACTTTCTTGAACTTCAAAAAATGTTATTCCAAGTAAAGATAGCACGAATCATTTCGCCGAATATAATAAAAAACTGGCGAGTCTAACCTTTTCCAAGGAAGAAAACACCAAATGAAACCATAAGAGACGTAAAATAAGCCATTCCCACGCCAAACCTTTCTTCCTTTTAGCCAGCATCAGGTAAACAGCGCGAAAAAAAAGCTGATGAAATAAAGCCAAATCGCCAAAATAAGGGCAAAGGCAATCTCTTAGAAAAATCCGTCACAACTTCAAAAAGCTTTCATACAATTCTCGCAGTTCGCTCCCTTCTCTATTTCTCTATTTATTAAACTGGGTCTGAACAGAAAAAAAGAAAAAAACGGGAAATTTTACTAAAAAATCACTTCATATAAAAAACGCTGTTCAAGTTCAATTCGAAAGAAACAATCATTTAAATTATCATAAAAGAAATCTAAACGTAGAGGAATTTTCTAAGCAGTTTCTCTTACCTTTCTCATTTCATTTATGGAACCTTAGTCATAATTTGTAAGGAAAACCCGAATATAGTTTAAAACATAATTTGAATTTAATTTTAACAAACGATAAACGATAAAACGATAGTGAAAAAAACAATTTTTTACAAAAACCCACCGAAAATTCTAAAAAAAATTGCTAAAATTTTTTTAAAAAAAAAGGCTCCTCTCTTTAATATATAAATTTTATAAAGAATTTTTAACAAATAGAGATAAAACTGAGGATTAAAGACATCCAATATCACATAATAACCCACACTGCTATTTTATAGCTCTTCGCATTTGAAAGAAACAATCATAGTCACCGAATAGCTTTTATTATTAACTTAAACAGACCTATAAACCTAGGTACAACCTTATTAGTTCCCTTTAAGTAATGCGATAAAAATCGCATGAACACTAGAAGAAGGAAAAGGATGATTTAAGCGTGAAGAACAATAAAAAAGTTGCACCCAGGTTAATAAATCCAAAAAATAAACAAAAATTCTAAATTATTATTTTGTTAGTGTAAGATGTTATGCAATTCGCAAAAAAAAAGAATTTTCTCAGCCTAGCAAAAACAAAAATTTTATACTTAGAGGAAATATTTTTTTTGGAAATGATGAAAAAATAAATTAAAAAAGGGAAATAAATTCAAAATTTAGTCATTTATGACAAACAAGTTCATCCCGTGGGAAATAGATCGATGATTGACGAATTTCTTAGAATTTTAAGGTGAAATAAATCAGATTGAAGAAAATTTGAAAATTCAATTTCAAATATTAAAAAGATAGTTCATATGACAAATTGGAAATAAACTTATACCATCATAAAAGATAACTTGTTCATCAACGAGATAATAATGTCATTAATACATTGGTTATATCAATTTACAAAATCATTTTTTTGCGAAGCAATTTCTCAATAAGTAATGAGCGAAGCTGTTTTTTAAAATTCTTACATAATCTGATGAGACTGGTCAATCATCGATTAAAACCATGCCTATAACTCAACAGAACGAAAGACGGAATAAAGAGGGTTATTTGATACTCTTGGACCTCTACCAATAGCATGCATAAATTGAGGCACATATGGGATAAGAATCCAACAAAAATAGCTTATCCATAGCAAAGTCAAGCATACAACGCTGAAAATTGCTCGAAGGAGAAATAAACGTTTAAATTTTGCATCTTCAGTCGACTTCGAATCTTGCTCACCATCTATATAATTCCGAGCGATGAATTTGAGTATTTCATCAAGTACTATAACTGGGAATGAGATCTTCAATACAGCCATCCATTCTGCCCAGCTTAAAGGTGTTATTTGGAAAATCGTTGCCAAAATATCCACATAAAGAATGATGAAATGCAGAGACATTGAAAGCGCAATGGATGACATCAACCAAACATTGGTCCAAGGCGGCATTACTAGCAGTGATTGATTTTCTGATAAGCTAAAAAAACTATTTAAAATTATGAAATGAAAACTAGGAAAATTAGACAGAATTTTAGAAAAAAATTTTCAATGAATTCAGCAATTCCATCTTATAACACCAAAAAATTAAACAAAATATACCTATTCATGGCGTTGGCCATTTCAATGGTAACTAAAACTGATAGTGCCATGGCATTGGGATGTGTGTCTTCAAAAACTGCGCAATCCAAGTCAGTGAAATTTTCAGGCTCAATTTCACATCTCATCCAATGTGTCAATTGATAATAGCTAATCTGAGGTCCATCTTCGTATAATAAGAACCACCACATAGATGCACCGACTGTTGCAACACCGACATACGCTAAAATCACATCCATAATTAATCTTAGATTAGTTTCTTGAATTTGATGAAAATAAAAGCCATGCTTACTTCCCACAGCCAAATATCGGAAAAAAAGCCATTTTGAGATGAGAGATTCACTGGCTGATCGAGGAGGACGATCCATAATATCGAGATCAGGAGGATTGAATCCAAGTGCAGTGGCAGGAAGACCGTCAGTAACAAGATTTACCCACAGTAACTGAACAGGAATTAATGCCTCTGGGATACCCAAAGCTGCCACCAGAAAGATTGACACCACCTATTAAATTTAATCATTAAACTTTTTTTCCAGTATAGTTTAATTTAAAAAGAATACAAATATTGATACAAAGAATGGTCAAGAAAGAATGTCACCTCTCCAATATTGGATGAAATTAAATAACGAATAAATTGTTTCATATTGTTATAAATTGCTCGACCCTCTTCAACAGCAGACACAATTGTTGCGAAATTATCGTCAGCTAGGACCATTTCTGATGCACTTTTCGCTACAGCAGTTCCTGAACCCATTGCAATGCCTGAAATAAATAATATCCAATAAATCAGTGAAGAACGAAAACTGTTACCCTGGTATAGCCCATGTTAATCATTAAAGCATTAGAAAATTTTAAATTATATCAGAATTATATAAAACAAAAATTATACCAAAATTTAAGAAAAAAGGCTAAAGAAAATAAAGTTAAAAAGTAATGAAGAATTTTAAAAATCGAAATAAAAATAAGATGTGCAAAAACTGGGATAAGTTTGTTAAAAATAATTTGACAATATTTTTTTCGCGCTCGCCAGTGCTGATTAGGCTCGCTCCACTGGTTTGTCGGATCGGATAAATTTTGTCATGGATTCACTTAGTGACAAGGCGAGTCGCTAGCATAATTCAAATTTTTGACAAACTTACTTCTACCATATGTGGAACCTCTGTATCGACGTCCCAAAATGGCCAACCCACTAAACCTTTTAATTCTTATTTTTGCCGTTCGACTGCCGTCAAGAAAGCATAGTACCGGAATCGAACCCGAATCACTTTTGATTCGCAACCATTTGAATTCTAAGCTACCGATGCACCAAAGCAATATATGCCATGAAGAAAATTTTCAAAAACCTCACCTATTTCCGCTTTTTTCAAAGCAGGAGCATCGTTAACACCATCACCAGTCATTGCAGTTATTTCACCATGTGATTGCAGAAATTCGACAATTTTTGATTTGTGCGTTGGTTCTACACGTGCAAATAATTTGGCTCGACGGCAAGCGTCACTCTGCTGCTCAGGTGGTAAATCATCAAATTCACGTCCAGTAAATGATTTTCCTAAAAAACTTAATAATTTAAAAATATTCTTATTATATATCACTGCTTTTGCAATTATCTTATCTTAATTTATCAAGCGATAAAATAAAAAAAATAAATTGGGACAAATCGGTGAAATGAAAAAGGTTTCCTTTTGTTAATGGAGCTACATTAAACAAAACGAGATCAAAATCCAAAAAAAGTAAAAGAAACCAGTGAAATCCTCATCTTCCGTAAAAAGACCAATTCTGCGTCCAATCGCTTCCGCTGTGTTCTTGTTATCACCAGTAATCATTATGACACGAATACCAGCATGACGGCATTCCCGAATCGAATCAATAACTTCCGATCTAGGCGGATCCAACATACCAACGACTCCCACAAATGTAATATCTTTTTCATAACGTATGAACTTAGACGAATCTTCTAAATCCAATCTAAAAATAAAAATATGGTAAAAAAAGATTTAAATCTTTTTATTTGTATCATTCTTTTTTTCGTTATAATAAGAATTCTACTTTCTTTTTTACGGTGTAAAATTATAACTTTTTTACCATTATCATAAAACTTTATTATACAAAATAAACCAAACCGTATTTATGACTTTATATGATAATATGACAAATTTAATAAATGAACTTTAGAGATAAAGAAATTTCACTAGTTCCGAAATTGCATTTTCACTAATTTCTTGCTACAAAAAATAAGTCAATGAATAAGAAGTAAAAATAATAAAAAAAATTTAATAAAAATTTATCTCGGTAAATTTGATACCCTTGAGGTGACGGTGGATTATCGATAGTTCCAAGAGCAAGACAGCGCAAGGTGTCGCGACCAGTGCCATACTGGATGCACTGATCAACGATTCTCTGAGTCATTTTAGCTGTTAGAGGTACCTTTTGTCCATTGACTCGAATGTGTGTGCAACGACTTAATACTCCTTTAAATGCGAAGTTTTAACAATTTTAAGCAAAATTTTTCAAAAATTTCTTTTTTTCTATTCCTTATAAAATCTTTTTAACAAGAAAATCAATAATTAAAGCCATGAACAAAGCTTAACCTTCCGGCGCTCCTTTTACAAACATTTTCGCAGCAGATCCACCTGAAGATGGAATACAGTAGGCACTCATACTCTTGCGATCACGTGAAAATTCCAAAGTGAATTCCTTTTGCCATTTTTGTTGAATAACACGATTACAAACATTTCCTAGATCCCGTGGTGATAAGCCTGATTTATTTGTGTTATAGACATTCATTTTTTCCACCAAAACAACTAAAGCAGTTTCTGTAGCTTCGCCAACTTTTTCGTAAACTCGTTTGGTCTGAATAATAATTTAGGTTTCCACATCAATTTAAAATTTCTTCTTTCCACTTTTTCTTAATCATAAAACATTTGCATTGGTATGAATTTTTTTTGTTAAAATAAATTTTTCAAAGCAGAATATCCATAATTATTTTATGAAGTTCTTTTTTAAAATAACTTTACAATAAGAAAACTTATCTTTGAAGAGATTACACTATGAACTTGTAAATTTTGAATACTGATAGAAATATCGATACAAGTAACCTCATTAAAGTCTACTGCTGAATCATTGCACATTGAGCAAATTGTTGCCATTTCAGTTAGCGTCTCATAATCACCGCTTGCACAATTCACTTGTCGACCGTTGTGATACACCTGAAATTACAAGCATAGAATCCTATTCCAAGCTTTTTCCAAAAATTATATAAAAGAAATGATCTTGTACGATTTTGATAAAATCTTGCCGATTAAACGTTATAAGTTAGATTTAATTTTCAGAAAACAAAGGATAATAAAAAATATTACCTGACCAGAAGGTTCATAAGTGGAGCCAGTGACGGTAAATTCGGTAAACTGAATATCATCACCCGAAGTACTATAAGCAGTAAACATTTTTGAGACACTCATCTGATTCGTTGTTAATGTACCAGTTTTATCAGAGCAAATTACAGATGTGCAACCAAGAGTTTCGACAGAAGGTAAAGAACGCACGATAGCATTTTTCTTGGCCATACGACGTGTTCCCAGTGCCAGACAAGTGGTAATAACAGCAGGTAAACCTAAACTTTTTACTTAAATAACCTAAAATGAAAGTAAATGAAAATAATTAAAAAAAGCAAATATATACAATTCGAAGAAACCCTAGAAAAATGGGGAAATGGGTAACCTTCAGGAATGGCAGCGACAGCCAAAGCAACAGCGATTTTGAAATAATAAATAGCACCCTTAATCCAGGAACCACCATGAGCAGGATCGTTGAAATGACCAATATTGATGGCCCATACAGCCACACAGATAATTGATATAACCTGAAGCATAAAATGAAATTATCAAATTTCTTTTTCATTAATAGATTAATAAATGATAATAGATTAATAATAGATTAATACTATTAGTAAATAGTAACCTTAGAAAGTTGTTCACCAAATTCATCAAGTTTTTGTTGAAGTGGAGTCCTGTCTGTTTCAGTTTCAGCCATTTCTTTTCTAATTTTTCCAATCTCGGTAGCTAAACCAGTTCCAAAAACTATGCCACGAGCCTGAATATTGAATATTACAATATTTTGTTTAACCTTTTTATATAAAAAATCAAAATATCAAAAATCGTTCTTAGAAGAAATTAATGGAAATTAATGAAAACCTTTCCTGATGCAACATTAGTTCCGGAAAACAGACAGTTTTTTTTGTCCTGATTTACAGCTCGTGGATCAGGCACAACGTCAGTATGTTTTATGACAGAAACTGATTCACCAGTCAAGATTGACTGGTCGATCCGTAGCGTTGTCGAATAAATTTTCATTAATCGTAAATCGGCAGGGATTTTGTCTCCCACTAAAATCTTTTAGAAATATTTCAATAAAAAACAAAAAATCCCATAGATGGTTGCCAAAAAAATAAAGAAGAAAATTTCTTGAACAATCGCTTTCTACCTCACTCTGTTAAAATTTTTTCTTGCACTATTTCTGAAACGTAAAAATTTCTATTAAAGCTATGAATTCTCTTGAATTTTATTTAAAAATTTTTTGAACAAAGAATTAAAATATTATAAATTAAATTTAATTAATTAAATTATGTAAATATACAAATTTCATATATATTAAACAATTTTCAAATTTTTTCTCTTTTTTTTCCTTTTTTTCTGTTTTCTTCTATTTTTCATCTTTTCTTAACTTTTTTTTTCCTTTTTTTTGTCTTTTTTCTTTAACAGAATAAATCTGATATCGAAAATCCGACTGTTTTCCACCTTTAACTATAGTGACATGGTATCTGTATTCTTTGAAACGCATGATATTTCCGGCCTGGTGGTACACGCGATATGTATTCAATTCAAGCGTAAAAGATTTCAAAGCTTGAAAATATAACCTGCTCTCAAGCCAGGATAATTACTCGAAATATAGGAAAGGAAACGGCCCTTTACACGCGCGGAAAAGTTTAGCCGCAGCAATGTGGAAATTAGAAAGCTTATGGACGTTACAAGCCAAGCGCCACTGCCAACACTCTAAATATCGTGTGGATGTCCATCTTGTAGGAAATCTGCCTTCCTCACTTCGGGTCTTGTTACTAAGCTATGCTCCGAGCAGAAGTACTAGTATATTTCGAGATGTGGAAAAATGGCATAGCGATTGTCATATCTGAAAAAGCTCAATCCGTTTAGATTGAGTGAAACGACCCATAAACGACCATATGGCCTATGCTCCTTTCAAAAGTTTTGCAATATTTCCATTAGTATAGTATACTCCATAAACAGTATGCATAACTTTCCATTAGTATACTCCATAAACAGTATGCATAACTTTCCATTAGTATACTCCATAAACAGTATGCATAACTTTATGAACAGATGACCACAATAAGGACAAGTTCTATGCGAAATTTCAACTGCTAACAACACCTCTACTAAAAGTGACATAATTATAACTGAAGGGGACTGTAAAGCGTATAAACCACGATGTCGCCACAATAAAGTCACTAATTGGCAAGCACGGCATAGGGATCCGGTACGCCAGTGAATAACGCCTTCTGGGTGCGAAACATGGCTGATGAGAGTGGAGTATATCTTCCTTTGATCATTCGTATCTAAAATACATTTTATGGGTCCCCAAGCGGATAATCTCACAAAATTACGTCTTCGCTCTTCGCTCAACTCAACCATCATAGAGCAACATCTTCACTGGTTAAGGCACATTCATCGTCGCCACCATACGTATTCCATTACTAAACTTTGCTAAACCTTTTAGCGATTGGCGTCAAAAGCAAGATGGTCCAATCAATACCCGGATTAATATAGGAAAGATTTTGAACGAATATGGACTTAGACGATGGAAAAAAGAATGGCTTCCATTATTGTCGACGATGGCGTTAGCTTACAGATAGTGGAGTCAACCTAATCAGTAATGGTGAGAACCATTAGAAGAAGAAGAAGATGGATAGTTCTCTAACAATATGCAAACATTTTTATCATTAAATATTTTTTAAAATAATACCAATTTCTTATTAAAATATTAATTTTCCTCACCAGATACTTCAACAATGTCTCCAGGAACTAGTTCATTTGCTCGTATCATTTGTACGCCATGTTTACCGCTACGTATGACCTTCGCCATCTCTGGTTCATATTCTTTTAACGCTTCGATCGCACTTTCTGCATTTCGCTCCTTCAAACTAATTAAATTGAAACTGTAATTAATTTTAACCTTTAGTAACTTTTAAAAATCTGTTTAAAATCTTTCAGTTGAACGATGAATTTTTCAAATATACCTGCCATACACCAACTGTAGCATTAGCAATTAGAATTAACAAAATGACAAAAGGCTCTACAAAAGCTGTAACAGCTGATGTTTGATCATCATGCTCCTCGAATAATGCCAATATCTTCAATCAAAATTCTTAAATTACCATAAAAATCGAATAGTACAAAATATAAAAAATAAAAGGGCGTGATGAGCAGAACAAATAAAAATGTCTAAAAAACTTGTTTGCAATGCAGTTAAAAAAATGGAAAAAAATGTCTTACGAACGAAACAATTGCTGCAAGAAGAAGAATTTTTACAAGAAGGTCATCAAATTGTTCCAAAATTAATTCCCATAACTTTTTACCCTCTTCAGCAGGCAATTCTGCAAAAGAATATAATTTATTTAACAACTCTTCGGACAATCCAGCAGAAGAGAACAATGCTTTTAATTAATAAAATCAACAAAATATATCAAAAATTACTAAAAAAAAAATCAACGAACAATCCAAATGTTAAAATAGGTAATCAAGTGTGCTATTATTGCGAATATAAAATAATAATGGTTGAGGCATTATTTACAATTTTTTAGCATTTATTCACTTGAAATAAAATAAAAATAGATTATTTAAGTTGAAATTTGATATGTATTACAACCAATGCATTTATAGAATTTTCAGTTAGCACTCAAAAACTGGGAAAGAATCTTTTCATAATCAAACATTTAAAATAAATATGAAGAAGTTGAACCAACTGAAAATTAGAAATAAATTATGCATATTAATGTATATAAATTAAATAAATATTATTACATGAAACATTTCCTTGGTAATAAAAATACATGAAGAGTTAGAGTCGAGATATATTGTACGATTAAGTTATGTTACTATAGATCGGATTCCACGCAAGAATAAACCGTCATTAAAAGAGAATGGTGCTAAGTTCGTTCTCATCTGTACTTCATCTCTATGTGGTAGTCTTATCCTAATAGCCAGTGCAGTCAAATGGTAACTGCTATCAAAAGAAAAGTAAAAAAATTAAATACCATTAAGACCAAATTTCTCTCTATTTGATAAAACTTGTTGTTCAGTTAAACCATCTTCTTTAATATCGTAATAGCGAATAATTTCTTCACATGCTTTCGTATGAGCGTTTTCCATTCCACCCAAATCTGCGAAATCACCTACAATTTAATTAATTTCTAAAGAATTTTTAATGATAATTGACGAACACATCAACAAGAAAAGCATTTACGTAACATTATCAATCGCATCATGAGACGAAACAACTACATCAAAAAAATGGACAACATAAATTTTCTGGAAGTTCTAAATCCAAACAAATACTTATCTGGGCAAAAATTGCTTAAATATAAAAAAAATAGAAATAATGTAAAAATAAAATGGATAATTAAAATAGCAAAGAAAAAGTTGATAACTGACTGACTGAAAGCAAAAACAACACCCAAAAAGACCAATCAAATTAGTAGATTTTGTTATATTAATAGTAAAAACAAATATAATAATAAAGAAGGCGAAATTCATAGGTGAAAAACAATGACGATGCAAAGATGAAAAAATCTGAAGTAAAAGGAAATAATTTTGAGATCATTGAAATGGCATAAATTAAAGGGAAAAAAGCACTTTTCGGTCAACTGGCCAACATCGCCGAAGTGCTCTGTGTGCCTTGCACGTTTTCCCTTTTTCCTTTCTCTTTCCTTTCTCCTTTTCCCCTTTCTTGCCGAGTAAATGAAAATAAATAAATTCAAAAACCACAATAAGTGAATTTATTTCTTAAACTAATAAGCTAACTGACTGCACATATTATTATTAATAAATGATTAAGCAATGAAAATATTATAAAATAAAGATTATTTCAAGATAATTAACAAAGAATTCAAAACTTTTATTTTTTATTAAATTTATTTAGCATTTCTGAGTATTGTTTATTTATTTTATTTAGCAATATTATTATTTTCAATTTCACTGAAATTTTTTAAATAATTCATTTTTTCCATTATTAAAAATAATACATAATTAATACATATAGAAAATGATATGATAAATATTAAGCAATAAATGGTTAAAAGTAGTTTCTCTTACATCAAAGCAACTAAAATAATAAAGATATTGCGATTAATATTAAAATAAAGCTAAGAAATCAAATTAACTGAACAATAGGAAATCTAAAAGAAAGCGAAGAAAATTTGATGGGAAACTATAGAAACGTTTGGCGAGAATGAACGAGAGAACTGCAGCAGAAGGATGTCTCAGCAACACAACACGTAACAAATCTAAAAATAAAGAAACGAAAAATCCACGAATAAAATTATTAGCGACTAAATGTGCAAAAATCAAAAGATATTACCGTTTAAAAAAAAATTGGAAATATTCAATTAAATGCCAAAAAAATCAGCAAAATGATAACAATTTCCCTACATTTATTCTGCTAAATTTATGCATTAATACGAATTAAAATTAGACAAAAATTTTTAAAAAAATTTGAATAAATAAAAATGAATTTTTCAAGAATATTGCAAAATAAGCAAATTATTCATGAAAATGCATGGCGCAAAACTCAAAAATTTTCACCGAAACTCATAAAGGAACCAAAAGCAAAGGTCCGCAATTAACCACCACAACCTCAGTCTAATAAAGGATTTTAGATACTAAAATATCGAAGTCGAAAGTAACAGTTCCCAAAATAGTAAAGTACTGAGCGTCACTTTATAAAATTCGGCACATGTCGATATTTATTCATTTTTTCATTGTAAGTCTCGCAAGTGAACATTAAATTCGGTAAACATTGAAAAAGAACAAAATTTTTTGATTAAATCCTTCAAGAATTGTTTATTTTATTGGTTACGAATGGTGATAAATATGATTTTTTGCACCGAAACGATGTGCCGATAGGACTGAATTTTATTGGGCTTCGGACGAATGTAGCCGACAGGTGACCGATCGTAATCCGATTCGTGCATATGCACGTGTAAAAGGAATGGTGTCTAAATTATCGGTCGCAGGTGGTGGTTTTGAAAATTGATATTATGTCTTTGGTAGGCACTTTAAAGGGCACAAATATGTGGTTAGTAAGAAATATCACTAATTGGCTGATAATTTTTTGTTTGTTTTCATTGGCACTGAAATCAAATATTTGCAGCGTTTTCCAAGAAATTTCTCTTAGACATTTTGCATTTTCATCCATTTTCGCAACAAGAAAAGTGCATTCAGTGGTGGGAGCCGTGGACTCATTATAAGAAAGCTAAGAGCCTGCGGACCCCTTTAAAAGCTTTTAGGAAGGTTCCTTCGAGAACTGTGGACAGTGTGGAGCTCTGTGAGAATATTTAAAAGTTACAAAACCATCTTATTCAGAAACATTCTGTAGACAAATTATTTTTGGAGTAAGCCGTTTTATTCATATAATATTCAGGCCGAAAGGTAATTATAAAATTGTTCATAGGTTTTATTTACTATTTCTTAGGAAATCTTGGATGAATTGCAAATAAGAACCAGAGAGGGGCAACCATTTACAGTTGAACCACGATGCGGGACCAGAGGATCTCTGTCGAAATACAAAAAATCGCGAATAATGAACAGTTCTCCTAATCTCAATGCCAGTTTTAGTGAACTCTAGTGTTATAACATGGCGCACTCAAGCAACGATGAGCAAGTGATTTTTTAAGCCAAAATGTTAAATCATTGGTGTTGAATGTGCATTTTTATTAGCAAATATTGATTTATTGTTCATTAATAGAAATATTTCATTCTTTCACGTGTTAAAAATTATTTACATATATTACGCGTTTACGCGATTTTCACGCGATTCACACATTGTCTGCAAATTTCTTCAGATGTTTGGCTTAGCGAAAATTGCAAGTAGGCAAATTAGCGAAACTCGAGGTACATTAGTTCATCCTAAAAGTTCTTACCATTTTTCAGTGACTTTGGTGTTGTATTTATCATGCCACAGTGGCTAGTACCTATTCTCTAATTTCTTTGGGTCGTAACGCCGATAGTGTTATTTAATTCTAGTTGATTTAGTCGATATTATTGGATTCTTCGCGGAACGAATTTTTGACTTCTGGCATTTCAGGATTTTAAGTGGGGCACTGAGGGATGCAGGTCCCAATATGCAAGTAAATTCTGAAGATTACGCATCTAAAGAAGGTCGGAAATGATTCACGAAATACAAGTCGAGGATGTTCTAGGTTATCGAGACTTCTTTGCGTTTCTGAAGAAATTGGTGGAGATTAATCCCAGAAGGATTTGTATAGGTTTAGCACGAGTTGTACTTTACTGACCATCGGATGAAATAAATGAAATTCCTGTGATGAAAAAAGGATTCTTTATGACAACAGAGAAAAATCAGTGCATTGGCTTCATGAGGATGAATGAATATAAAAACACCTTCATCTGAAGAGGATTTCTATTTGGTATGCTGCAGGATTAGCTTCTTAACCTAGTGTAGTGATTATAGTAGAGTGGTAAAAAAGTGAAAATGGCCACCAGAAAGTACGAATTCAGCTCAACAGAAAAAGTCCCATCATTATACATGATAACAGGACCACACGCCGCAAGAATCACTTCGTAAAAATTAACCGATTTGAATTTAGAAGTCTTTCCCCATCCATCGTGTTCATCAGATTTTTCACCAGCATAATATGATTTCTGCGGTTCTCTCGTCTTTCTTAGGGAAAAAGCCTTCTGAAAACAAGAGAATGTTAAAACTATATCAGTAGTTCACTGATTCGAAAAACTTGGTCTTTTCCACAAATAGAATGAATGCTTTTGTAGCATACTGGCAAAAGCTTTTTGAATACTGTTTATTTTGAATGGAAATATTGGTTTTCAATAATTTACTTATAAAATAAAATAAAATGAATTGTAGAGAAGTAGTGTAAAAATTTTAAAAGCTTATGGTATCAATTTGATTAAATCCCGGTTGCTTCCCTATTCTTGAGGTTTTTTCTAAAAAAAATGATTGCAGAAATGTCTCTGAGAAAATTGCAACCTTTATTTCGTTACTGTTCATAGTTCCTTGAGATCTTTATCTATTTCTTAAAATCCACATTTCCAATCGTTGTCTTTTATTTTTTTACAAGTTACGGCAGTTCAAGTATTCGTTGTGTTATGCATTTAATAAGTTTTAAAAAGAAAAAAAATTAATAATTGGTGGAAAAATTGACCATCTCCATCTTTTAGCGATTTCGCGTAATTACAATCTTTTATTTGCCGATTAATACCTTTTTTGGATCATTCTTTTGCGTTTTGGTCTAAAAAAAACAGAAATGAACTATATTTTAGGTTCATTTATTATGGGGACGATCGGGTAGCTTTATTATCTTCGGTTTTAAATTCGCTCGATCGGATTTACAATTTAAAGGAATTTAAAATTTGGTTTTTTTAACTTGATTAAAAGTAATTTCAGGTAAAAAAAATAATTTAACAAATCATTGACAAAAAATAGCGAGAAAAACAGTCACTTTTCGTCGGTTTATTTTTTTTTAAATAGCAATTCAAAATTTTTGAATGAAATTTGCGAGGATAAAAAAATATTCGAGAGTCTTTTTACTAGTTTGTAAAGTGAAGATCAGATTTCATCACAATTTAACTGCATTTGTAAATCTCATAGGTTCATAGGTTTAAATCAACACAAAAACTGAAATAATATGTTTTAAATCATCTTAAGGTGTATAAATATTCTAATTTCGGTGAGATGATGGTCTTCACAGAATGGTGCACTTGTGCAGAAAATGACGAGCCTTGGGAAAAAATTTGCTATCTTTTCGAATAGGGTAAATGTCTAATGTATTATGTTGACAGTGGCTACTGAAAAAAGTCAAAATTGGTATTGTTGTTATTGCTGCTATTATTACTATTGTTGTGATTATTATAAAATTCTCAAAATATTGAAGGGGTTTCCAGCAAAATCTTTCCATTTCCATAAAAAAAATTTCCCCTTGAAAACACAAAACATTTTTTCGATTATTTCATCGGATAAAAAAAAAAGATTAATGAATGTCGTTTGAATTCATTTACATAATCAAATGCTAAATGATTTATTAGTTCTTGGCGGAAACGAGAATAATAATTAGAAATATTTTTCATAGGAAACATTTAGATATTAAATAATTAAAATATTTATAAATATTTAATAATATTATTTTTATGTTGAGATTGTTGAATTATGAATAAAGCTTAGAGAATTTGGTCAAAAGAATATTTTAGAATAATCGTCGATCTACTATCCTATTCCGGAGAAGCTTTTTTAAATGAACTAGAGAGATTCTGTATCTGCAGATCGCCGATTTGAGAGATTTGCCATCTTCCATACGGCCTATTTCTCGTGCTAATCTGTTTTGCGCTCTTTGGTTATTTTCAAAACTATGGATTTTTTTGTGGAAAAATGCAGTAAATGCAGTTTTCAATAAATTAAGGTACACTAGTTTCTGCTTGAATTTTTCACATTGCCACGAATTAGTCGCGTTTTTAGAAATCAAATAAAATCGAGTGGTGTACTGCATCAAATATGAATCCAAGCAAGCATAATGGCACTGGATTTTCACCGCGAGATTTACGTTGTCGTTAAAGGTCGAGTCGAGGTTGTACTGGTAGTCCCATCCTATTGTTATTATTGATAGTTATTCTTAATATTGAAAGTTTCCAATTAAATTGCAAATAGTGCGAGAAATATTATTAGTCGTCGTTAGTTATAACAGTTTCATTCTAGAAAGCTTTTCCTAAGCGACTTTCTCATTTTATAAAACATTTTCTACTTTATGCAGCTTCGCAGTTGATTTAATAAATCATCTCCATCTTTAAGATTTTCATGTTTTGTAGCAGCTATGCAACTGAACCATTAATATCATAAAATAGTCCATTAAAGTTCGTTTAATAAACTAATGAAATGAAAATAGTAATTATGAAAGTTATTAAAAATAATAATTAAAATAGTGGCAATAGTGGTATTAACAATGATTACATTATTTTAGCAATAGCAGCAAAATAATGAAACAACAGTGATAATAATGATAATAATATTGGTAATAACAATGATGATAGCATTAGTGTAGATAATAAAGATAATAATAATAAAGATAAAGATAATAATAGTAGCTGTATTGATAATGATAATGGCCAGCCTAATAATAAATCTAAGTCTTATTAATAAAAATAGCCACCTTGGAAAATGCTATTGCAATCGCATGGTGAAGAACTATTCGAGAAAAGTGCTAAATTCTATGGTGAAGTTAAACAATGATAAAAGTAAAGAAATTAAAACATTATGGAAGAAATAAAAATAAGTAATAAAAAATTTTGAAAAACCAAATTATTCCAAGTCGAGCAATCGAGAAACGAAGTTTTTGCAGAGTTTTTGTAGAGTCATTAAATGCATCTCGAAAATTAAAATTGGAAGTAAAATTTTCCAGGGACAAACTAAAAATTTAACTCTACTTTCTGCCTTTTCCAATTCTCAAATTTTCTCCTGTTTTACAAAATTTTTGAAAAAGTTTGGATTGAAGTAGCAAATCTAGCATTCACTATTTCTGGCTGGACTAGCTTCATTGGCTGTTAGTATGGTGAGTCAGTCACATGTGGATAGCAGCAGAGGAACCCCAGCTTTATCCGGTTTTCAATGACCAGCAATCCTGCTTCGGAGAGTTGAGCATAATGCTCGAAATTATGACCTAAGCAAGTTTCGTTATCAATAAATAAAACAGCAACAAATTAATGAATGTAATGCGAGAATTTCGCAGAAGAAATAATTTAGCAGAAAATGAGTAAAATTTCGCGAGTATTGTTTGTTTGTTCTCATGTTGAGACAATTTTTTTATCTCTTTTTTCAGATTTTCTTAAATAAATATTTAAAAGTTGCTATTACATTATTTCTATAAGAATATGAATCTTAGTTTGCTTCAGTTTTTCTGAGATATTAAAGTGATCAAATAAAAAATTACAATAAGTCAAAGAATTTAGTTTATATCGCAAGTTGAAACTGCAAAAAGGTCAAAAATAGAATTTCATAAAATGCATTAATCTCAGAAGCTGAAATTAGGAATTAAGATAAGTTCAGTTAGAAAAAATTGTAGAAAGGGAGGAAAAATTTAACAAACTTTCCGGTGTTTAGAAAGAAAATGACCAATACAAAAATTTTCTTCGTCCAATCGTACTTTATCTCATATTGTTTCGGTGCACAAGCACATTATTTTGCTTGTACTGTTTGGTTATTCCAAGTGAGCTCTCAATTTCTGGTTAGCTTCGCTAAGCTGGTATTTTAACCAGACAAATTTTGCAAGGGAGTTATTTGACGACAGAACTGCACATGGACAACCAATACCACCCGGATATTTGGGAAAGAGGTTCAAGCCTGCATGCACGAGTACCTCAGCATCAACACTTCGAAACGATACCACTAAATCATTGAACCGTTTTATCTCAATGACTGCTTATTGTTTCCAACACTAACATGCGCATGGCTTCGCTTGTCATGCTTGATAATTTACAAGAGCAAAAGCTTGTTCAAATGGCCTATAAAAAAATTAAAATTTCCTTAAAATGAAGATAAGGAAACAAGAAGTTGCTTTGAAATGAAAGACGCGAATACGACAACTAAGATCTAAATGAAGTGCAAAGTCATCGTTTGCCGAGGTCTACACACTTCTCAGCAAAAACCTAAGTAAATGCGAAAGAGTGAAGTGGTGAAGAAGCAGAAACGAGACGTAAGGAGGATGGAAATAAAATGGGCTGCAGCTACTCGACGTTAACAACTGCTTTTGAGAGAAATCGTCGAAATCTGCTTGCTTCATCCCAGCATCCATCCAATCCATTCATCCACCTATCTCTTTATTCATCGAAGGCTTTATCGTCGTTACTTTTGTTGCTTATTCTTTTCTCCTTTTCACCTCCTAAACATCGAATAGCAACGAACCATAGAGATTTTTTATCTTTCAATTTAAACTTTTTCTCTCTTTTATTTTCACTTATATACGCATTCATAATGCTTCTTGCAATGCAATTTATTTCAATGCATAACTGCAAAATAATTTTGTTAACTAAATTTTCGTTAAATAAAAATTTTTGTTTTCGAAGAATATAATTGTAAATTAATTTCAGCTCCACTGAATTTCCGATTTTGTAGAAAATTTCTATAAATAAACAAACTTTTCTATGGCACCCCCAATTCCTGGTTAGACTCGCTCCATAACCAAGGGAAAATACTTTTGCGAGGGAGCCATCTAAGATAGGAGAGGATTACAGATCGATCGCAAACACTATTCCGTTATGGAAAATGTATTATATTATAAAATAAAATATTCGATTTTGGCCAATTATTCAAGAAAAAAATCTTATAAGACGAAATCTAACGGAAAAATTTCTTTATCTGAAAAGATGGAATTTGAATTACTAAATAAAAAGTGGAAAAAAACAATAAACTGAATGAAACTTGAATTTCTAAGGAAATGAATCTGTAGCGTAAAAAATATTTTCGCTTAACTGAAGTAAGAAAGAGATAATCGTGGCAAATTTTGAAGATATGTGTAATAACAAATGATGATTAAATATAAGTCGCAAATCTAGCTAACTATTTGCTGTTGATTACTGAAATAATGATAGCAATAATAGTAATAGTAATAAATAATTTCTTTCCATTTGCTGGCTTATCGGGCCAGATTTCGCGGAGGAGATCATTTGGTGATGGAAGTACAGATGAATAACCAGCAATAAGCCGGATGTTTGAAGGAATACTCATGGTAGACATGGGACCTCAGCACAGGGCCCCGAAGTGAACCACTTCATCTTCCTTTACTTTCACCGCCAGCGACGCCGCAGAAGTATGATCCGAATTCGAGCTAATGCTATTTTTAATTCATTGCCACTGAAGTACCAATAATAAAAAAATGGATTAAATAAAAATTTTCATTTCATGCTAATTAGCTCGACGATAATACTAAGAAACAATCAACTTATTGTTCCTTTATTTCATCGACTATCTTCTTTTTTGAATGGCATACATCATTTATGTTTTGGCTGGCTCTACTGGCTTTTAAGATGAAATCCAGAGGACCATTCGAGAAAGTCATTCGGATTTCGCTTTCTGAGACATGTTTATTTCCGTTAGAGGACATCAAGTCTATGATGGTTCGGATCAACATATCAGCACAACAATCGACCCCGCTTTAGTAATTTAATACTTTAAAAATAAAATAAAGCGAAATCATATATATATATATATTATATGTATATAGTTATATATAGGAATTATCGAAAAATGGATAAGTAAATGGATAAAAATTTTATTTTGGAGCTGCGATCACTTTTTTACGCACATACGAACACTAACTAACTTATTGTAGTCTTTTAAATGTAAAAATGGAATTGCACAATTACGAATGTTAAATTTGTAATAGGATAAAAGCATACGATAGTAATGACAAATTTCACTGGAGAACACCTTAAATAGCTTTGGTTAGTCCAGTGATTTCCAAAATGGCATCTGAGAATCTCTAAGGATCCATGAGACCCTTTTAGAATATACTCAGCACCAAAATCTACCATAATAATATAGTGAATATATAATAAAAACATAGTATTCAAAATTTTTGCTTTGTAATGTGACGATATAAAAATTTAAATGAGTGGCCAAAATAGAAAGTTTGAGAACTGCTGGATTAGTGATTGAAAAAATAGCCAAATATTTATGAGCAAATCTTATCACCTATGCTGCAGATATGATTCTTACTTAAAGGGGATTGAATATAATGTAGCTAATATAAAATGAATCTAAAATTTTAGCAGCAATTTAAGCATAGCATCCAATGTGTTGTTGTTATTCACATGTAATCACATGCTTCGAATTATCTAAACAATCTTGAACGATTACATTCGAAAATAACAATTTTCGTTCAACAGCTGAGATTTATACAAAATTTTTATGTTATTTCTTCGTCTATTAGCAATAACAACGATCATATGATCGAGGAAAACTATTAATATCGAAAAAGAGATCCTCCATGCTTGCAGCAATAACTTCTCAAACCACTGTCGTCGCAGTGGAAATGTCCATCTTGACGACGTCAAGATTAATATTTGAACCGTTTTATTTTCTATAATTATTTGACTTTTCCGTTTTTTTAAGTCATAAAATTGTTCTCTAGGAAATTTAACAAGATTAAAATTAAAATTTGCGGCAGAAATTTGCTCCAAAAATTATACGAATCTTGAAGTAGGGATTTTTCAATAGAAGAACTGCTCGAAAATTTAAAACGAGTGATCTTATTATTATAGCCAGATGATTTCCTGAAAGCCAGCCGATCTAACCAGAAATTGTGAAAGCATTAAAAAATAAATAATAAGACAAATAACGATGATGGGATTTGGAAAAAACAGAAACTCATGTAAATTTTTCATTTTTATTTTTCTTAACAAAACTTTTTTGTAGAAATTTTTCTTATAGAAAATTTGGATTCATCAATAAGATATGAAAAATTTTTATAATTCTTTAGCTATTTTTAGCCATTTCCTTTTTGAAATTTTTACTTATTATTGCTTGGAAGGTTTCCATGATTTCCTCTTCAAAAGTCGTAGAGAATTGGCTATGAAAAGTGAAATGACAGATGAAATTAAACTAACGAAAGGTTTTTAGATAAAGCTTGTGCAAAAACTAAATTTCATAAAATAATTAGACTGATAAGGTTTTCGATCTATCTTAGCTTTTGTTTTATTTTTATTTTAAAATGTTAAGTAACCGCCAAGTAACTACCTAACAGAAATCATTAGCAGCCAGCAAAGCTATCTTAACCAGAAATGCTGAAAATCAACTAAATACTTAAGTTAAAGTAGCAGAAGTCAACTATTAAAAAATTCGTAAAGGCAAAAATTAAGAACAATGGGCAATTTTAAATTATGACTTACCAATAGTTATGGGTCGAATTTGACAGCATTACTATAATATTAAGGTTGAAAAATGATTAGGTATCACAATATTAAAATAGCAAACCTTATCACTGATTTGCTAACAATATATTACCAATTACATATTTTAAAAAATGATTCAATAATATCAAAACTTCATACTATCAATGATGAGATATGTATGACATAGCTGGTTTAGAACGATTGAAAAAAGATGAACAAATGATATGCATACCTTTGCACTTGTCAAAATTTCAAAAATAATATTTGGGTATAGCTAAGACCCATCAGCGTTTCTATTTCTGAGCAGTCCTCAGGCTAATGGGTGTGGCAAAGCAAGAAATGTTGGTTACTATCAGAGGAAAGAGGAAGGGCCATTGCTTTGCCTGAAATTACCTGAGAGGAAGTCAATTTTCGAAGCAAATCAGATCCGAAATCTGAATGAAGTTTCTGCGAATTTAACAATGTATTTAATATTCCAGTAAAATTATTGTTCTAAAGGATTATTCTAAACAATAAAAGAAAATCCAGTAATAAAACCAGAAATTTGATTTGACTACTTTACAGCAATAATCGTCGGTTAAATATCAAATTATTAACAAGAACAAATTCAGTTGTAAAACAAGACGAGCAACATGGCTGACGATTTTTTTTAAAATGCCCATAAAATCTGGTAAAATTACCATGGCTGAGATGAAAAAGAGAAAAGCAAATAAATTAGTGCATGGTATGAAAATATATGGCAAATTACCAGAGTAATGCTGGCTGGCAATATGAAACTAAAGCAATTTCAAAATTCCATTATCATCTCGAGTGTTAATTTTTCCTGCATGAGTTTATTCCTTTTGATTGAATAAAAACAAAAAAATTAATTCGAAGATCATGAAAAATTCCTGATGAAAATCTTGAAGTAAGATGAACAAACCTATTTTGTAAATTGTAAATTACTGGTTTCAACTGCTTTTCAAGTATGAAATTTTTTGCATTTTTTCATCAAATTATCTTTTACCTTTTAACATAGAATAGCGTAAATTTCATTAACTAATTTTGAGGATTACATTAAGGACTTACAAATTATTTGCGATATACTGTTTAATCAACAGAAGCCGACGCTATACCACTAAATCACCAATAAATCAATTACCAATTACTGCTCGTTACAACCAAGGAATTTTCACGAATTTTCCAGGTTTTTGATTCTGATATGTAATGTTCTATATATCACTTGAAAAAGTTGATATAAAAATAAATATAACCTATCAACTATGCAACTAATTTTTGCAATACTTTTTAATTGCATCTTTTGAGCAAGGAAAGAAGTTTACTTATTACTTATAAAACTTAAAAAATCTTTTCGTGGAAAAAATGGAAAAAAATTAATTGAATAGCTGAATTTTGTCATGGTTAATTTATTTATTGAAAACCAGCAAGCAGGGCGGCAAATGCCATATACTTGAAATAACGACAGTTAAAATAACAATAAAAAATAAATGATAAAAATAGAAAATATGACAAAAATCAACAAATTAAAGAAATAGTACAATTCGAAGTAACTATATTTCTTATTAATCGAACGGTAAAAATGGAGGTTTCAAACTTTATGTGAATTTTTTAAATAATATCACAAATGATATTATCTATTCTTTTTTTAAAAATAGCCAAGGATGATGCACAGGATGTATCGTTCGATAATTTATTCTAGTAATTAATAAAATGAATAAAGAAGTCATAAGTCCTTAGTTTAGTTTTGCATATAGGTTTTAATAATTTTAGCATTAGATCTCGTTGGGTTCAAATTTAACCTAAAATTGTAATATTTTGAACAGTCTAATTTAATATAATCATATAAAATTTTATAAGTATAAATTAAATCTTGTTTAACTCGACGAAATGAGAGAATTAGGGAATCCAGATTATTATTGTTGAAGTTGTGCTTTATAATTAAAATTAAGAGGCGTCGTATAAATTATTTTGGAGTCCAATTGTTTTACTTATTTTGCGATATCTCGTGGAGTAACAGATAATAATAGCCATGAAGTGGTTGAACGAACGATTTGTACATTTTGATAAGAAAACCTTCAGTTTTGTTCTTAAATGAACGAAAAATAAAATTTAGTATCTTTGAGGATTTCTTTACGATGGTTTTGCAGTGAAGGTCGAAATCGAGATTTTCATCCATTATTATTTCAAGATCGGAAATGTGATACTCTTCATTATATTGATAAAAAGATTAGGAAGTTCGAGTTCTTTAGACTTGATATGAAGAACGCTACAAAAGAAAGGGTAATTTGCCTGTCATATAGCCAATTGGCTATTCTATTGAGGTCCTTCTACAGTGAGAGAGATTATCCGCTCTACCATGAGATTTATAATAAATTTTACAATCATCAGCATAAAGATAAATGGTAGAATTTGGTCCCACTCCGGTGATATCATTTATATTTAATAAAAAAAGCAATAGCACAATACAACTACCATGAAGAACACTAGATTTAACAGGTGCCATGTCAGAAAGAATATTGTTGAACATACAACCTGGTGATGACTTTTTATGTAATCTGATACCCAGTCAAACAAGTCCTCTGTAATGCCAAAACTATTAAGGGTGATCAACAACTTACTATAGGAAACATCAAAAGCTTTTGGCCAAATTTAGGTACACAACTGATACTGTTTTTACATTATCAATTGATAGTGACCAATTAAAAAGGTTCACCAATATTTGTGAAAAAGTAGATTTTTTCTTACAAGAGCAAGTGGATATTAAATTATTTGATAATGTTTTATTTTTTTGATTTATTTGTTTATTTATTGAAAACTAGCCAAACAGGGCGACAAACACAATGTGCATATATTAATAACAACAGTTAAAATAGTAACGAATAGTAATAATTAATGATAAAAAAATAAAAAAGAAAATATAATAAAAAATTGAATTTAAGGAGGAAATAAAGAGGAAATTACAAATTACATATATTTACTACTAATAATTACTAAGTGGGTTTTTTCTTTAACATTATTCATTATTTTTGGTTTGGTTGAATCTATTGATTGTGGCCTAAGGGCCCTTTCATGAAAATCCGCTAAACACGCTATACGCTAAGTCTTTAGTATATATCACTCGCATTCTTAAAATCTATTAGATTATTACATAGTTCTATGTATTAAGAATTTTCGAATTTTCTTCTAACGAACACAAATTACTCCACTATTATATAACAACGCAGCAGGTTAGTTTCCAAGCAATAACGGGTATTTCCATTTGCAGCTTTTAATTTAATTTGATGGTTTATTCTAAGAACTTTTTTGAAATTTCAGGTTAAAAATATAATTTTTAAGCAAATTAAACTCTATTCATCTTGTCATAAAACCTGATAAAAAGAATGGTCACCGAGATCAGAGAAAGGTTGAGCATTACTGTTTCGACGAAGAAGTGATGGTGCTGTTAACACAGGTGATATTTGAACGAAGGTGGACGCGATCATGTGAGATTTTATCCACTCGGCGAACTCATAAAATGTACCTTAGACATGAGTGGTCAAAGGCACACTATAATCCTCCACTTAATCTTCCACTCTCAATGGCCAGGTCTCGTAGCCATATTGCAAGATCGAGCGAACTGCGACTAAATAAACGCGAGCTTTCGTTTTTATAGTAGTCCATAAAAATTTCATTAATCGGAAGAAAGCATTTCTAGCTACCATTAGCCGAGCTATAATTTCGTCTTTCGCTTAGCTGTTTGGGATTGGAGTGGATTCGAGATATTTGAAATCTGGCACTTTCTCAACTGGCAAAGAGTTGATAAAAATATGTATTTTATTCTTCGAGATGAAAAGACTTTCGTTTATTTACATTGATCCTGAATCCGGATTCTCGCTGGAGTTGTCACATTGTTTATCATTATTTATCATTATTATTATTTATCATTATCATTATTTCAATATAACTGTCAGCTACATCATTAGCGTATTAAAGATATTAAAGGTCTGTGATACTGTGCTCTGGACTGATTTGTACACCTCTTGAGTACCGACAAGCTATGTCCATTATCCAGTCTATCGCATAATATTTTAGAGAAAGGACATAGTCCTGACGGACACCAATTCTTATTTCGAAGCAGTCTTAATTCCCGATATAGACGTATGCTCATAAAATGCCCCTATGAGATTAATGATCGTCTCTGGAACACCGGCACATTCCATCAACCTCCAAAGCTCCTCTCTATCAAAGGCAGCGGCAAAATTGATAGAACATGTGACGGTGGGTTACTGACGGTGTTCCAGCTTTAAATATCTGAATATCTGGTCTGAATTCATTTGATTATGAATTCATTTCATTTAAATAATCTGAGTCAATTCATCCTCATTTTTCCGAAATAACTTCTTTCAACCAGTTATGATCTATAGATGAAAAGGAACTTTAAGGGAATTACATTCATTTTTATCATTATTTATTATCATTATTTATTATTATTTATTAATTTTTTATCATTATTCATATCCATATTTAACCCATACTTTTTCATGCATTCTACGATAACTGATGTATTTACAATTTTTAAAGAAAAATTTTTATAATTTTTTTTGATAGTCTGTTGAGCAGTTTGTAGATAACTTATAAATAAGACTAAATTCACTGTATTTTTATTACCGTATATGGATTACGGAGAGTGATAGGAAACTATAAATGCAAAGTTTTTCAAGCAAAAGGATTTAAGAATTCTCCAAATATATTTTAATCAATATTATTGAAGATTAAGTTCGAAGTAATTTAACTCGAAAATTCGAAAATTGTACGTGATATATTAAAACTCGGCAAATATCATTGATATTCCCTAATAGCTTTGGCTGTATTTTTTTCGAATCTCCAGTGTGTTTTTAATATTTGGTATGAATTCCAAAATTTTACATGGATTATTATAATTTCAACTGGACATTTCCGTTTCAAAATATCTTCAAGATAGAGCGGTGTCCAAAATCTAGAAAATTTTAGAAAATAGCTCATTAATGAATATTCTGCATTATTTTCGATATCTTCGAAAGCCTGCACTAGAAACTATGAAATGCTCTTTAATGCTCTTTTGCAACACACTTGCTTTTCTGATATATAAAATGTGATTGCAAAACAATAATAAAGCAGGCCATTGCAAATTTATCGAAATTGCTTATAGACCAGCGAAACCTGAAAAAAAACTAAAAACTTACTCCTTTAGCTCCTTTTAAATGCAATTAATTCATTCCACAAATAAATTTATAATATGAAACCCGACATTAAAACGAGTAAACGTCGTAATATCCTTAAGCTAAACGAAACATCTGTCTTTTAAGTATAACTTTATTTTCACACATTTATGATTTATGATAAAAGATCGATCTTTTAGGATCTTTTTGAAAATTTCTTTGGCGAACTTCTTGATTTTTTCCATGCTTCACCATTTTGTTACTAAAATTCTTTAGAGTTTTTAAGAAAATTGAACGAATCATTCCGCATATCAATTAAAGTTGAAGAAAGGGAATGAAAAGATGTTTTCGAAATTCTTTCTTTTTTATATCTTTTTTGCCTTAAAATGAATTAATAATAATAATTTAACAATTTTTAATAATTTTTTAATAATTTATCTCTTATAAAATGAACTGATATGCAACTGATATGCGGGATGATTCACTCAATTATAATATAATTCAATAATTTTTATAATAATAATAATTTAATAATTATAATAACTATTTTTTCGAAATAGTTTTTTCATTTTTCGGGCGAAATTTATTATATGTTATATGCACGAAATAAGAAATTTTCACTTTTCGAATGGTCATGGAAGGTGGCCAAAGCAATACTTCGACCTTCCAAGGAATCGTATTATTCCAATAATAAATAATCCCTACTTTGTTCCTGAAAATTTATTTCAAAATAGAATAATATCTGGCAAAAATAATAAATATGGCCAATAAATTGATTTATTTGATAATTGTTTCTTCAACAATGAGCGCAAAACGAATGAAAACGTTGAGACTTAGATAACTACCTTGTAAGCCTTATCAGAAACTTTCAACTTTCGATGGATCGAGCAGAGATTTCGCATTTTTTTTTGGAAGGGGGAGGGGGAGCGGGGCATACGAACAGACACTCGCGCTAGCACAGACGTGAAATCCGGGTTTGTGAAAAGATGGGCTTTACCTTACGACGATTATGTGTTAGAAACAAAGGGATATCGAATAAATAATAAAAATTACAATGAAATAAATTAAATCAAAATAAAATAAAAAGTACAAATACAAAAAAAATCTATGAATTGAAATCACAGACGAACAGAAAGCAGAGATTTCATCTTTGCATTTAGCCGAGCTAGTTTAACCAGTAATAGTGCGACCTGTAATAAAATGAAGGGGAAGAACAATTTAATGAACTTGTGGATAATTTCGCTCTTTTAAAGCTAGATAGGGAGAAGGATTAGCTGCCGTCTGCAGAGTCAAGACTAGGACAGTGCTTCCGACATGAATAAACTTATCGGATGGTACAGACCATCTCGCTGTGTTTCTATCGCGAACTGATCCTCTGGCTAAGTTCCTAGCCGCTAGCTGAGCTAATTCAGAAGTAATGAGCGCTAATCACCTATTTCTCTTCACTTAAACAATAAAAAAAATAAAAAATTATTGTCGATTTGAATGGAAATCTGTTAACCACAAAGCAGGAAAATTGTTGAAATGAATCACATTGGCAATAAAACATTGGACACTGAAATATTTATTGTTAATCGATGTCTCGTCGATATAGCTATGTGAACAGTTATTATTATTATTATTATTGATTTACAAAATTTATAAAATATTTTAAATTACATTGAAACCTACAGTAAAATAAAAAAATCCTTGGTATTCTGAGGTGAATGAAGTTATTTTTTATTTTTCTCTTAATTTTTAAAAAATTATTTTTTGTTCAACTCAATGAGCCAATTTTCTCGTAAGACACGAGGTGGTCATTTCGACTAAGGTAGAGCACCACTTCGATTCTCTCGAAAACCCAGATTTCTCTCATTTCGCTAAATGCAGGTGAGAGTGTTTATCCGTGTATATTCAAAACAAATGTGCCTAAAAAGCGAAATCTCGACTCGATTCGTCGAGATGAAAGCCTCATAAGGCTTGAAAGTTAGTATCAAAACCCCTTTATTTTCCCACATTGTCAAGCACAAACGTGCTCTTTTTTCCAATAATTTATTATAATATTTAAATATTTCCTTAATATTTTTATCCTCGAATCCAGCTGTGCCTTTAGATGTTGTCATTTTATTTCACCTTGCGAATCCGCCGAATGTCGATAAAATGATGCTGAGAAGTAGCTCATCAACGGGCGGGTATTAAAGGAGAATGATGGGGTTTTACTTGTTCAAAAAAAAAAATTGGAAGTTTCAAGAGAATTTTTTCTAAAAGCCCGTTGCTTTTAAACTTGCTGCGCTGACTTGTCGCACAAGAGAAATTCTGCAAAAAAGTCATTTGTATTAGAAATACAGGTGAATCCCTAGCATAGAATTTTTGGGGAGTTTTATTCCTGCCAGGCATAAAACCTAGGTACACCAAACACCAAATTAAAAAACTACTTCTTCAGGCTTACACCGTTCGACGATTTTGCTGACTGAGACCTGATGGGTCGGCGGACACCACTTAAACTCTAGCATTTGTCATCTTGTCATCCATGCATAATACAATCCAGTATTTTCACGCAAAATTTTTATTATCAGATTTTATTAGTGGCAGCCTTATCTAATTTTAATTTTAAAAAAAAATCTAATTTAAAAAGTCAAATCATCGATAATTAACCGAATTTCTCAAAAGCTTTTTTCCCATCGTGTAAGACGTTCTAATAACAATTTTCAAGAGAAAGCAATATATTAAATGAACTAAAAATTTTAAGCCTAACTGCCAAAAACATTTTCTTTGAAATCATTTTATTTATTCTATTTTATTTATTCTATTTTATTCTTATAATGGTTAATATTTTAAATGTTTTGGTATAAAATATTTTTTTCATATTTTCATTCGATTCTTGTAATTGCTAGAAATATGTTAATGGATTGTAACATAAATTTGGCCTCGAGATAGTCGAGATAGTTGAACGTTGTTCAGCTTATCGCCTTAAGCAAGATTCTACCTCCGACAGGAGGAGGTTAACTAAAAGTCAAAAAATCCAGGCGACGAAGTGATCAATCACCTGGCAAAAACTGCTTATCATATAACTGCCAATACTGCGATCCTAAAAAGAAATGGATGATCACTTATATACATATTAAATCCCTTATCATCGAGATTTGGTCTCAATTCTAATAGTAGTTGTTTGTTAGTTTAAATTTTCAAATTTTCGTAGTTTTCGAGAATGCTTCGAATTTTCAAATTCTGTGATAAAAAATCAATCACCGTTTTTGCTTAGGCAGCTCCGCAGTTTGTTAGATTTTTTGGTCAGGGGGTCAGTGATAGCAGTGGAGATAATTCGCACTCAGATTTTTCAGTGACTGACTGTCTCTTTTCAAAAATGCGACAGTCTGGGTCACCATCCATTCGGCTGTCCTGCATTTGGAAATACACGGTTTATTTCGATTTATCCAATTACTTTAGGCCAAAAAACTCGAAATAATTTTACTTGCTATTATTATGATCAGTAAGAAATAGTTTAGTAGTGATTGTACAATATAAAATGTTAGAGAATTTTTGTTGAAATAAGCGATCGTGCACCAGTATTTAAGACGAATTGAAGGAATGTTTTGTTTGCATTTTAGTATCGAAGCAAACAAATTTCTCTGCGACATTATCATCGTTTCATTCTTAACCTCTTAAATATAAATAAATTATATACATTATATGGCTTACGCAAGTAATTACTACAGCTACCAGGTATTATTGTTCTTTTTTTATTTATCATTATTATCACTTAAATGCTCTTTAACAACAATAAAATGTTTAGCTTTTTGTGTTAATTTAGAATGGTGAACTCACTACTATAATATGTTATCGAGCTCTTCTTTGATACTTTATGGCCTAATGAGTGGTTGTAAGGCTTAGTTGCATAGTCGCATAAGTAGTTTAGTTTTTTACTTGAGTTAGCCAGCTTTCTTCCCATCATTTTTTCATATTTTGTTGGCATTTTTGTGTTTTTTTCAATTTGGTATTTGATATATTTGCTTTGTAGTTTTTATCAGCTGAACAACCGAAATGTCAATTAGATTCTTTCATCTGTGAAGGTTAAGAAAAAATGAAATGAACAAAAAACAAATTTTAGGTTGGTGTTATTTTTGCGATATTAATTGGTGGTCTTTTGCTACTCGTTATATTTGCTGCTGTTATATATTTCGCATGCGTTAACACTGTAAGTGATCACATTTTTCTTAAAGGCTTCTCTTTTTTCCTGCCATTAATCACCATTTTTGACTCCAATGTCAGAAATAAGCAATCCAACACTTATGACTTGAATTTGGTCGCTCCATTCGTTTTGTTAGTATTCCGCGACGAGAACATAAATGTTTCGCCGACGGAAATAACGCATTTTTAGTTACGTCATTCGGGTTGTGATTTCATCTTTTTCCATTTGGGACTGGAGTGGATCCAAGATCTAAAGTCTAAAGTCTGGCACTTCCCCGGTGATGAATTGATAAATTGATAAAAGTAGGTATTTTGTCAGCTTTTGATGAATTGATAAAAGTAGGTATTTTGTCAGCTTTTGGTATATAAGACGAAAAGGCTTTCATCTTATTTACAGTCCAATTTTTATTGCAGTTGTCAATATACTATCAGCAAAAAAAGGCTACACCATTAACTTATTTAAGATTTGTGTTACTATGCTCTGGACTGATTTATACACCTCTTGAATGCCAATAAGCGATTTCCATTACCAATCTATCGCGTAGTTGAATATTGCAAACATTGACGGACCAGTTCTTATTCGTCCCCGTATATACAGGCGTGTACCCATGTTCACTCGTAAAACACTTTTATAAGTTGAATGATCTTCTCTGGAACACCGTCACATTCCATCAATCTTCAAAGCGCTGTGTTCTATAAGTTGAATTGTAGGTATTTGCAAAATCGAAAAAAACAAGTGACGATGGGTTGCCGATATTTCAAGCGATATTCCAACATCCTTCTTAATGTGAATATGTGATCAGCTTAATCGCATCCCAGTTTGAATCCAGCTTGGTTAGGGTGCACCTGCTGTTTCATACTGCCATAAGTCTGTAGAAGAAAGCGAAAACTTTCTTGAAGATATCTAAGCTGACTTCACGATAATTATATCGCACTTTGCCTTGTTAACTTTTTTGAGAATTGGGAACAGAATTGCTTTTCTGCAGTCATCTGGTATTATTTTTTTGTTTCATGTTTTATTTTTTGATGATGAAGGACGATGGATAACATTTAAAGATTTCGGCTTGAAAACCTTCTCTGGGAATTTTGTTGGTCTTAATCATCTGGATGACAGAGGTTATTCCCTGTCCTGCTGGAGACCCAAGCAACATTCCAATCAGATTGCTTATATCTTTGTTAGCCATCGTTGCTTATATCTTTGAAAGAGTTTCGCACTAGACAGTTCCTATCGTAGCGATGGAGCAGGGAAATTTCATGGATTAAACTATGTTGTGGTTCGAGCCAAGATCCTCATAAAATTGATAACTCGCAAGAAACAATGCCTCCCAAGATATTTCAAACAAAACCAAACTAAAAGATTCGAGGAAATTTCAAACCCAATTATTGAAGAATCTTAGTGAAATGAACATCAGTGACATTTCTGGAATGGTGAATGGATATCCCAATTGAAGGCATGTTTCCGAAAGTTAGCCACTTTCACACTAGAATATGCTATTAGGAAATGCGCTAGTTGGGTAACAGAAGGAATTGTCGAACTGTCTGAAAAGGATGCTAGGAAAATCTAGCTATCGAATGAAGAAATATAAGCTTGGCGGGTCAAACTATTGGAGCGATACAGCCTTGAAGAAGAGACTGCTCGATTAGGCGATAATAATAAACTATTCCGTCTTTTTCATAAAGTAATATAATTCAAGGAAAGGATAGTGAAAAGAGATGGGATAGTAATAATTGTTTGTTAAGGATCGCTTTGTAAGGTGGAGGGAATTTTTTAAGGTCAGACTTAACCACTATGTAGGTTTCGGCACTCGCTCCTCAAGTCATATGTTTATAATTGTTTGCAATTACATCCCAGAGAGTTCCACAAGATTAGATGTTTTCGATGTTGGAAGCATGTATTAATAACAATAAATTCATGCTCTTCGGCAAAGCGAAGGCGTTTTCCATTGGCTCGTTGTATCTGTGCCAATTATTTGCCAATTATTGAAATCACCGTGCGATCTACGCCCTTATTCCAGTCTTCCCTGATTATGGCCATGTCATCTTTCGATAGAAATGTTGTTAGTAATTGGACTTCTGAATAAAACTAATCCTTGTCAGGATCATCTGCGCATAAAGTTGGAATATATACAATGATGACCGAAATATTGCAGAACTTTCCTTTGAAGCGAGCATAGGTCATATAGTGAAGGCACCGGTTTCCATTCCACTCAGTCAGAGCAGACCGAACTTTTTCAGATAAGATAATCGCCACGCCATTCCGGCTCGAATTATCTGTAACCAGCACCCCTGCTTGAAGCCCATTTTAATAATTGCTCGGGACCTGAAGTGAAAAAGACGAAGAAGCAGGCAATATCCACAAAATATTCAGAAAGAGTGTGGACAGCAATCGCTTGGTTTGCAATGTCCATAATTGTTCTGACGTTTCATGATGCTATGGCTAACAACTCTTCGCGTACCGTTTCCCTTGACAGGTATTGATTTACTACTTACTCTGGCTCGAGAGCAGATATTTTCAGGCCTTAAGGTCATTTGACTACGCCTGCATATCGCATTCTAGATTGCATACATATCGCATATCGCATGAAACCACCAGGAGTATTATACGCGTCGGAGATAATGCGGATACCGTGTTATAAAAATCCTAATCTAGAATTACTTGGGGATATAGTTACATGTGGTTTCCCATGGATACATCATCGACAGACAATTAAAGTTTTTAAGGTAGTATTGTGAGATTCTACCAATGGTTCGAGAAAACCGAACCGAGGCATTGATTACAGTGCTACTAAATCCATCGAAACAAGGATCTACCATATTTTAAATGCGAAATTGTACAAAAGAGCTCTAGAAACAGTCCAACGCATAGTGGCAGGATGTAAAATGCAAGCAGGAACAATATATTGAAAGGCATAACCAAGTAACTGGCATCGTCTAAAAGAATATCTGCTTGGAATATAGCTTAGACCCTCCCAAGACCAAATGGGAGATTCCTAAGAAAATCATAAAGAATAATAAGATATCTTGGAACTTCTCCATTCAGATAAATAAGTGTTGGCCGATTAACCAGATATCGTAGTAGACATGAATCGAAATCATCACTGATGATTGATATAGAAGTGCCACATGATAGAAACTTCAAAAAAAAGGAAATTAGAGAAATACCAAGGGCTAAAAAGGAACTAGAAATGTGGAAAATAAAAGGCCAAAGTAATCCAATGGAATGATCTAATTGGAGCACTTGGAATGGTGATCTCTAAATTAGAAAAATGGCCTTAGCAGATTCCAGGAACGACATCAGATCCCTATCCAGAAGAGCACACTATTAGGAAAAGCTAAGATGCTGGGTACAACCCTCAATCTCCCAGGCCTCTGGTAGAAGACCCCGGGTTGAGAGTGACCATGACCACCCACAAGCAGAGAGAAAGAAATTTTTGCTTTTTTTTTATAATTTGGAATTTATTTTTCTTTATTTTAAAATTTAAAAGAACTTAGTTTAATTGTATACAGAAAATTTTAAAGTTCCAGAAATATCATAATAAGCATAGTAAAAAAGAAAAAACTGCCTGAGAAATTTTTCAATTTCCAATCGCAAGAAAGTAAAATGGAATACTTTAGATGAGACATGACAAAAAACGACGTTACGTGGCATCAGGCATGGTTCGAGCAGAAGTGCCACGAGAATGGCAACCTCAGCATCTGCCATATAGTCAACCAATCCCAAGTCAAACTACAGAGTGAGCTATCCAACACCATTCCTTCAAATCTCAGAGCATTTTTTAGAAACCTGCGGATTGAACGAGTGCTGCAGTTGACAGATCTCGAGCATTCAATTTCTCTCAAATGGCTCTCTGGTTTAAAGTCTTATAAAAATGATAGCACTATTAGAAGTTATCGGGAAATTTTAAAAATAAGAAACTATAAAAAACAAGTCAATTTTGTATTTGCGATTCATTCTAAATTTTTAAAATTTAAGATTGTCTGAGCAACCACCCGTTCAAAAACCCATTTCATTTCAACGGACTTCATTTCAAACATATCCACAGCAACTCGTTGTGGTAAGTTTCAACTTCTGCTGCGTCAATAATCCTTAATTTATCTTTATCATCGAGAAAATTCGTTGAAGAATATAAATCCAACAACCTCCAACAACCTTAGCCGTAGCCGATAAGAAAAAAATATTCATTTCAGGGGCCAAGAGCATGGAAAGTTGCTACTCCTCCCAAAGATTATCAAACATCCTCAGTATGAAATGAAGAAATTATTTTTATTCAGAATTTTCGCATTCAACAATGTTTCAAATTAATAATATTGTATAAATCGATAAAATTTGTTTAAATTATCTCCTTGTAAATAAAATTTCCTTTTACAAAAATTGCTATTGCGATTATTTTCTCCGCTTTTACGATATTTTTCACACCTCGATTTAAATGCGATAAAAAGCAAAAAGATATTTTGCGAGAATAGACTGAGATATGCCTTCATTTGCAATATATTTTGTGTAAGCACTTTTACTAATAACTAAATTCTTATTTGATAAAAATTTGATATGAAAAACACAAAATGGTGCATTTATGACAGCATTGTTATTTCAAATTCCATCGAAATGGAAAAAAAGAACCGTGTTATTTATCATTTTCATGTTTTTTTAAAGCTAATTATATTTAAAGTTCCAAAAATACAAAAAACATTCTAAATTAAAAATTTTTAGGAGACTAATATGACGATAGAGTTTACGAATTTTTAATAAAAATTTTAAATTTTTATAAAATCAGCTTTAATAAAATTTTCAAATTTTGATCGACGGATATAAGACAGCTGAAAAGAAATTACTTATAATAACAGGAATAAATGCAAGTTCATTTCTCGTCAAATTATCACTGTTTTTATTGTTTTTGCGCAAATTATTCATAACAATTAATACTTTTTCAAGTAAGCCAACATCGTCCCAATTGAAAGATTCATCAACAACTAATAATAATGCATAAATCCATTGATATAGAGCTCTCGAATAACCATTTTCCAGAAAGAACTAAAAATAAGAAACCAAAAACAAGTTTAAAAATATTAGGATGAAACAATATTAAAATAATATTGAAACAATAATATTGAAACAAATATAACGCACGTGGAAGAGATGTTTTAGAATGCTTCGAATTTGAAGAAAATTCAACGTTAAAACAAGGCTCAGCGTTGGCGGATTGCCTTTATGATCTTTAAATAGATTGACATCCTTCACATTTAATGGAATGGAATCGTCTCTAATTTCCATGCAGAATTTACACCAACCTTCATAATCATCCTAAAAATAAGGAATTGAAGGAAATATTTTTATTTATATTTATATTTAAAAATAAATGAATAAATAAAATCGAAAAAATACTTAGAATCTGAACGAAAAAATAATAAAAATAAAAGTGATAGAAATGATTAAATTCATGCAAATTACAGTTAAAAATGCTTTAGTCGCTAAATATCACTAAAAACCTAGTAAAACCAAATACCTTACCAAAACAGGAAATTTTTTTTGCAGCTTTTTGCAGTAAGACCTTAATGATTCTATACGAGCTCGATTTTCCATATATTCATCAAACTAAATGATAATTCACATAAAAAATTGAACAGAACTAATTTTCGTGATTTTTTCAAAGAGTGTGACTAAAAATATTTCTTGGAAGCCTTCGAAACTATTTCACAAAACAAACTGATGCTAGCTGTTGGAACTATTGGAAATATATATGGTTGCTTATTCATATGAGTGAGTGTTGTTTTAATAATTTCAAATCTTTTGATCAGATCAAATGATAATCCTTTATTATTTATAATTTCCCAATCAGCTTAGTGCCTTGAACCGGTGCACCGGTGGCTCAGTGGAGAATTGGCGTCGAGAACCGACTTGGTTTCGAATCGATCGTCATTTTTCGTCGGAAGGCACTTTCGCCTAACGGAAATAAAGGAGAATTGATTGTTAAATTGCTAAATTTCGAAAGCCGATGCTAAGATTCTACTCCTGGCAGAAGTAAACAAAATCCGGGAGATACTGGCGACTCACCTGCACTCTTATCGCCAAAGGACTCCCTAGCATATTTGTTTAGTGCGATAAGCCAGAGGAGCGAGTCTAATCACTAATGACGAGCTTGGGCTTTTAAAAAAAATTATTAGAATTAACTCAATATTCAATAATGCATTAATCCATTGATATGGTGCTCTTCTCTTCTTTTTATCTGGATACAATCTGAATTCAGAATCGGCAAAGCTAGCAGGTAAGAAATTACATAATAATTCAATCCCTCATGTTCTCGCTCCCGTAGACATTAACAGAAATTAGCTGGTATTAATAATTAATACTTAATTTTAATTATCGATGAGAATATTATGACAGCTAAAGAAGGATTAAATGCCAATAATCCTCAAAAATATTTCTGATGCCTTTCTTTCCTGTTTATAAAATTCGCCTCGAATACAATATACTTTGAAAGCTTACAAAAATATTTTTGGCAGTATTTTAATTTTAATTTCAGTTTCTTCAATCAAATTGTATGTCTGAGCATAATTTGCAAGAAAGTTGAACGATTTCTTGAAATTAAAAAAAATATGTACAGAAACTAACAAACAAATAACAAACAAATAATTACAAAAAACAATAACAACAATAACAACAAAAAAATAATACTTACTTTCAATTTGCACCAATTATCATCTAAAGGGTCAGATGTCGAAGCATACAGCTGTTTGGAAGGTTCATCGATGGGCATTTTCGCTGTCACCACTTCGGGCAAACGCCTTCGACTTACTACCACCTAAAGTTATAATTTCATTCATAGAATTCATCAAAAAAGACAGCTCCAATAATATTTTTTAGCGAAAGTGCAAAGTATAATCGGGAATCAAAACACCTGACGAAGATAATCAGTGATGGACCGAGGCGGTTCATCTAAATTTACATCTTTTTCATCGAAATCGCCAATGTCAATAAACGCTGCTTGTGACATTTTTTCACGGAAATTAAGTAAAATCGAGCCTGAAATAAATATTACAATTAAAATTTCTTATTACAGAATTCCCTTTTAAATTCCCTTTGTCCACACTTTCTCTAAACACCGCGTGGATGAGGCGTTTGTCACAGATCCGCGTTCCTCATATTGGCTCTCCAATAATTATCAAACTGGCTCTCAGCAAAGATATTGGTTATATCACTGTGATGTCTCGATAGCTCGGAGCGAAATGATGTAGCGATTGTCATGTCTGAAAAGGCTCGATCAACTCTGATTGAATGGAAGCCAGTAAATGGCCATATAGTCTACGTGCGTTTCAAAGGAAAGTTTTGCAATAGTTCGGTCATCAGTATAAATGCTGCAACTTTATGCGCAGATGATCATGACAGGAACAAGTGCTATGCGAAACTCCAACTATACATGGTCATACTTGGGAGAGAATGGAATGCATGCATAGGTCATGATGACGTTTCGATGACTCGGCAATGGCAAATATGGCATAAGAAGCCAATGCGCCAATGGAGAACGCCTTCTTCCTTTTGTTGAACAGCATGAATTCTTTGTTATTAATACATGCTTTCTGCATTGGAGAAGACATCTTGTCACGTGGAATTCTCTGGACAACCAATATTCCAATCAGATTGACTATATATTGGTCAGTTACCGCTGGAAGAGTTCTGTACTTGATGGGCGTTCTTATCAAGATGCTGAAACTGGTAATTGCCATGGATCAAATCATGTTTTTGTTCGAGCCAAGATTCGTGTAAAATTGTAATAGCGTATTCCAAGATCTTTCAACTGTCTCAAATTAAAAGATCCGGCAATGTTAAGGGCATTTCAAACCGCATTATTGAAATACCTCAATGAAATGAACGTCAATAACATCTTTGGAAAGGCGAATGAATACTGGTCCCAACTAAAGACATATCTACAAAAGTCAACCACTTCCAGACTAGGATATTTTAGTAGGGAGTGCTAGTTAATAACGGAAGTAGTGCCTGAAAAAGCTGTTATAGCCCGAATATCAGGAAATCATGATTATCGAGTTCTTCGAAGAATTACAACGACAGCTGTACGGAATCAAAAATCGCTATTGGAGCGATATGGTCTTGAGAATGGATAAAGCAGAAAGATGATAATAAGAAGCTGTTTCGCCTTCTCTGCAAAACAACTATATAACTCGTAAAAGAGTTAATGAAATAATATGGGATATTAATGGGGCGTCTGTTAAGGCTATTAAGGATAAAATGGAAAAAATTTTTTGAGGTCAAACTGGCCAAACTTAATATCCACGATATGCACATAAAAAACATGATGCGCCATCTGTTATCCATCCCGGATATAAATGATTCGTCGAGCCTTACGTTTACAATTGTGAACCGCCAACATAA
>UYYG01000178.1:0-46521 GCA_900625125.1 Dracunculus medinensis | reverse complement strand
CATTGATCCTGAGTCCGATTCATTCTCGTTGCAGTCGCTGACTCGTTATTTAGCGTTATTTGCATTTCATCATAATTGTCAGTAAAAGGACTACATCATCAGCGTATTCTGTGATACTATACTCAGGACTTATTTATTTATTTATTGAAAACCAGCCAAAAAGGACGCAAGCGCCATGTACTTGTATTAATAATAACGGTTAAAATAACAAATAATAAGAATTAATGACAAAAACAAAAAAATAATATAATCAACAATTAACAAATATAATTAACAATTTAAAGATGAAATAAAGAGGAAATTACAAAATAATATAATATATTATTGATATATTATATATATATATATATATATAAATATATTATTAAATAATATATATTAAATAATATATTAATAACATTACATATATATATATATGTGTAATATATATATGTGTAATTACATATATATATATATATATGTGTAATTTTGATCACTTTTGAAATCAGGCACTTCCTCAAGCGGCAATGAATTCACCTTCTTTCACATAAGACGAAAAGACTTTCGTTTTACATTGATCCTGAGTCCGATTCAGGATATATATATATATTATTTGCACACCTCTTGAATGCCGACAAGCGATACCCATTATCCAGTCTATCGCATTGTTGAATATCGCGTTCCATAATCCTTCAAAGGCTATACCATTGTGATCCTTCGGATAACTGGAGGCGAAATGATGTAGCGATTGTCATGCCTGAAAATGCCCACTCCGCTTTGATTGAGTGGAAATCGGTAAGTGATCTTATGACCTATGTCCCTTTTAAAGGCAAGTTCTGCAATATCTCGGTCATTAGTGTCTATGTTCCAACTTTGCCGGCAAATGACAGTATTCAAAAGTTCTATGCAGGATTAACTAACGAAGCATAACATGGTTGTAATCAGGGGAGACTAATACGCGCCTGGGTCATAATGCGGCTGCAATGACCTCAACAATTGGAAAATACGGCATCGGAAACCGGTGCGCCAATGTGGAACTTTCTTCGCTATGCCGGAGAGCATGAACTTTTTGTTACTAATACTTGTTTCCGGCATCGTAGAAAACATCTAGTAAGGTGAAGCTCCCCGGATAACCAACACATCAACCAGGTTGATTTTTTAGTCAGTAGCCGCTGGAAGAGTTCCGTACTTGATAGTTGTTCCTATCTTGTCCCAGGAAGCTATTCCGCATTCTTCAAAAATAATTATAACGATCAGTGAAATGGTAAAGGATAAAAAGATATGCCTATTAAAGCATCTGTTCAGGATTCCTCATAAGGAAGAAATTCTTTGAGACCAAATCATGATGTGCCATCTGTTGACCCCGGATATAATTGATTCATTAGTCGAACCGTTTGCAAGTGCGAACTGCCAACAGAAGAAGAAATAATCCCGTTATCCATAAGCTTAAGGCTAATAAAACTCGGCAAGATGGTCTTTGAACTCTTCAAATCTTATCCCTCGTCCTTCATAACGCACCTTCAACAAATGCATTCTCTGGTATGAAAAAAAGAAATATTACCAGATGACTGGAATGAAGCAGTTCTATTCCCGATTCTCAAGAAAGGTGACATGTTGCGACAGTGATCCAGGAATCACCCTAATGGACATCTTAGCGAAAATTTTTGCTCAATAGATTTATAACACGGAACAGCAGGATCGAGCTGAATTCAAGTCTTTTTCAGGCACATATTATCTTTATCTCTGCTTGAAATTTCGATTATTAAATGAAAAATGCGTATATTTCCATTATTCAGTTTTAATGACCCATTCACCCTCTTCACATATTGAAATAGTCCTTGCTTTGGTCAGCATATATATATATATATATACTTAAGTGAAACGATTATAGTTGGAAAGGAACGATTCTTGAATCATACAATCAAGAGAAATCGAAATAGAAAAAGAAATTAATATCTGCAAACCATGGAACTGATATTTTGAAGTTTCTGGATGAAAGGCTTTTTGTAACGAAAAAATCCTCCATGAACTACAACAGCGCAGAATGATTTTTCTATTCAGAACTAAATAAATAATGAAAAGTTTTTTAAACCAGCGAAATCCGTAATCTTTCGTGATATATTCTTATTCTTTATTCTTGATTCTTGATTTAAAAAAAAAGCAGATGAAGGTATCTTCTAATGATTTACTCTATCAAAATCTACACATTTCTATTTTTTTGTTTAATCATAACAAACATGAAATAAAAACAAGAATCACAAATCATGATAAAGGATCTTAAACGGTACCAACCATTTCTTTATGAAATTCCATCAGTAAAAGAATTCAATAGGCAATATAATATAAGCGAACAGCAACATATGATGAAGAACAGGCATTGTACCGGATTATAGAGAAAGATTTAAGTAAGAATATTAATAGATACTGATGCAATCTTTTTAAATCCATCATCCGTTTTCATCAAGTAATAAAAAATAATTTTAAATAATTTTATTTCAGCGAATTGGTTTGAAGTGTTCATTAAATAATTAATCTTAGCAATCTATACATGAATTTTATTTGCCCGAAGTTTCACCAATAATTTCACAAATATGCACCTGCAAATTCAATTCTACGCTTAAGGGATAATAAAAAATTCACACATTTTGCTACTGAAAGAAATTTCTCATTTAAAACAAAACAATTCTATCAAATCCATTTTCTAAAAAAATCTAACAAGTAATATTCTACACAAATCTAAATTGAATCAAAAAAATTCTATACGAAAATCTGATTTTACAAAATTAAATTTAAAAAAACTAACAGAATTAAAATAAACAAACCATAAAAGTTCCAAACAAACTAACTTTATTATTTTCGTCAGTGTAATAAAAAGCGAGTGCAGCGTCATGTGCCCAAGAGTATTTAATTAGACTTTCGTGAGTATCATCTGGACTACATATTTCCAACCCTTCGTTCTAAAAATAAAATTAATTTAATTCTGAACTCGCAAATATGAAATTAGAAATTAAGAATTAAGAATTAGAAATAATAATGCAATAACAATTCTGGATTTAATGCAATTATATTCAAAATCTTAAATTATTTTTAAATTATCTTTTAAATTAAATTATTTTTAAATTGTCTTAGATTATTTTACTCTAGAATAATTTTTTTTTAAAAGTCATTTGTAATGTTGAGAACATTGATTGATTCTATTCCAATTTTTATATCAATTTTTAATTTTAAATGAAGAAATCTTTAATCTACATTTCTATTTTTTTAAAATGAAGCAATAAAACAAATATTAATTTTGTATACTTCGGATATTATAGATAAATTTGTGTCACTGGCAAACAAATCAAGATTTCTTAATGTTTCCAATTTCTGTTGCTTTTCCAATGTCATCTCCAAATTCACAACCTTTTCCCGAAAATTTGATTCTTGTGTTGTGGCATCGTATTCTACTTCTCTTAACTCTAACAACTGAGTGAATCTGAAAAGAAAAAATTAAAAAAAACCAAATAAATATGGAAAACAAAATATTTAGACTTCTTCATAATATTCGAGAATAGAATGGCTCAGTGGGTTGGTTGTTCCTAAATTTGGAGCACCGATGCTGAGGTTCTATTCCAAGCCGGAGTAAATCTGCACAAAAATCTGGGTGATGCTGGCGACTCACCTGTATTTTAATTATGAAAACATATAAATCTTGCTTTATGAGGCCTATATTCAAAAATTCAATCTATAATGTCTTAAAAAAACTGTAGATTTTCCACAAAATATTTGGGAAGTGAGATAAGGGAATAGTTTTCTTAGAAATATGAATATAAAAAACTCCCTGGCATATTGCTAAATGTGACAAGCCAGTGGAGAGTTAACCAGCAATGGTGGAGACTCTTCAGAAGTATTAAACTTGAAACCAAGAAACAAAACTTATAAATAAATCGAAAAAGATCGGAAATATTCCACTAAACATATTATAAATATTCCACTAAACAATTATTATCGACCAAAAGTGTAACAAAACTTGCGAAATAAAAATACCCTTCCAACGATGTTTCACCAAAATCTGTTAAAAACGATGAAGCAATTTTTTCTCCAAGAAGATCGATTAGATAAGTTGAAAAATCTTGTATTTTTCTCACGAACCAATGACTGACCATTTGACCTGCCATCCATACACTTAAGCTGAAAGGGACATTTAAAAATCAGAAAAAGAGATTATTCGGAAAAAACAATCGTTTTCTTTTCTTATCAGAAAGTAAGAGATACATAACAGATGAATTAACTGAATCAAAATAATAACACGGATGGAAGAGAAATAAAATATTACTGGAAAAAAAATCGAACTTAATTTGTCTGGATAAAGAATGTTCATATGAAGTAATTCAGTAAAAAAAGTTACCTCTTCGAAAATCTGAAGAGATGAACGGATGTCATAACTGGATATAAGAAATTGTTCGCCAGTTTAACAAATTTGAATGAAAAAATAAAATCTGTCAGAACGCCAACTTTCGCAATCGTTTTCTCATCAAAAGCTAAAATTTAAATCTTTAAAAAATATTAAAAATTTAATTACTGTAAATGAATATTTGGAACAACGAATTTCGAGAAATCGAGTGGAAGAGTGCAATGTTCTGAAAAATTCAAGGAAGCTTACCATTCTCCATAATTATGGGAAAGAGATGACCAATCTTCGACCTTGACAGAAAATCGGCTACACCATGATTTTTATAAACTCGTATTTGTTCTTCTCCCTCAGAAAGAAAGCCTACTTTTAACAAAATTTCATCCTTCTCTCTAAAAATTAACAACAAAATCAATAAAAACAATAATGATTATAAAAAATTTTTAAAAATCATTTGAAAGATACTTTTTGCAATAAAACTAAAAATATTAATTCACCAAAATTTTGTAGCTGAAAAATTATGAAAAAAACAACAATTTTGAGAATGATAATAGAGAATACATTGGCATGCGCTTAGGCGTATATACATAATTTGCTTCGAGAATAACACTGCTCGCTTTTGCAGATAAACCTGAAATATGATCGAATTTAAATGAAAATAAAATGAGCAATTTTCAAATTCTCAAAATTAAAATTCAAAGGAATTTGAGGAAAAAAATTTTGATGAAATTCATAACAATTTTCGAAAAAAAAATCTTTTAGTGATGTTTTGGAATACTTAATATTCTAAAGCTTAGTTTCTTCTAAACAATACCATTATTGACTAGAAATCGTAAAGTATCGGAAAATCCTTGACGACAGATTTGTGAACATACATCAGGTGATGGCGGAAATAAACAAAACATAAAGCGCTGTAAATTATTCGTAGTGAATCGAATCGAAGTACCACCAAAGTTTAGATTTAGCATGCTAAATGAGAATTCAATTAGACAATAGAACTATAATATGCATTTATTTTCTATGAGATTCAGTGGATCATAATAGAAATTTATCAAAAAAATTGAAAAACCCTTAAAAAATGACATTTTGATTTTCAAGAAAAAAAATGAATGAATGAATTAAATCAAAATATGATTAATAGATTAAATAAAAAATGAACTAAACCAATAAAAATGAACCAAATAAAAGAATTAACCTAGCACTCTCTTCATCTCTCGGACATATATCTGCTTCACCGGAAAATGGTGACACCGTCAACGTATTTTCACCATAAGAAGGTTGGTTATCTGTTACACCACCATCGATATAAGTTTCACCGCGAAATTGAGGGTAATAAAAACCAGCATAAACGGGTATAAAACAACTGCATATTATTGCCTGATATTAAAGCTGATCTCATCAACAAAGCCAAAAAACAATTTGAATAAAAAACAAAAGTATAAAGCTGGAAAAAAATTAAAAATTCGAGTAAATTTTAGTAAAATCTTCAATTTACTTGAATAAGATCTTCTTTACTATGATATTCAGAAATTACAACATTCTTCAAATCTTCGACTCTCGTTAGACTTATACGTACGCGTCCTGAACATAATTCATGAGCATTATCTGGAAGCAACGCTTGAAGATCCTTTTCAATAATCCTCATTAGATCAAAATCATTGTTGAAAGCACCGAGTATTACTGATCGGGCCTGTAAATAAACATATCGATTCTGAATTATTTATAAGGGACTGGTTTAATAAGCTAAATTTTCATAACTTACATCCATCAAACAATTAGTTACTTCCATCTTATCTGACACTGCCCCCATATGCGAAGCTTTCGTTCTATTTTTCTTTCTTATTCTTTCCTATCTACTTATCCTCTCTCATGTCCTCACCTCGCATAGTATAATCTAACAATCATTTTTCTATCCACACTTCCCTTCTTCTAGGATTATCGCAGCCTTTCCTGCTGTTGCATCACCTCGCCATTAATAAATGAGTGTATCAAATACGATGGAAGTGTTGAAAGATAAAATAACGAGTAAACAGTTCCCTAGAATTTTATAGGTTAATCTCAGCACTCTAGTTTAAAACATATTTTAGAACAGCTGTGGGACGAGCAGTAAAAATAAATAAATTTATTAATAAATTTTTATAAATTATAATAAATAATAAATACAATAATAAATTTTAACTACTATTAGCGATTATTATTCAAGTAATTGTCTAACAATGGAAAAAAGAAAAAATTGAAAAACCTGCACAACAACATGAAGGAGAACACTTGTCGCTTTCGACATACATATTCCGCATGCAACAGCTGCAGCAATTAATGAACCAGCTGAAGCACCGCAAAGCACGTTTTCTAACAATCGTGGCGCGTATTCCTTGAGCGCTGCACATACACCCGTGTGATAAACACATAAAAATCCACAGCCAGCAAACGACAATGAATATTTACTAAATTCTGAATCAGTGTTATTCACCGAGTTAACATTCATTTTTTCCAAGATCCAAATATTTCAACACTGAAATATACAAATTAAGCACGATGGTGACAATTGCGCGCAAAGGAGCGGAATGGAATAAATGTCGATATGTCGGCGAAAACGAAGCCCGTTAATCCAAAATTTTGAACATCTAAAAAAATAAGCAAAAAAGCAGAAAAACAACCTGAAGCTTTAAGCACCTAAAAGACTGACTGCTAAATACAAATATATAAGCAGACAAATACACATTAGAATAGATCAATTCAGCTGCCGATTCGACGAATAGTACTATCTGTTAAAACTTTTGAGGGACTAGGATGAACTCAGTGGATTGCTGGTTTTATATTTCAAGGTGCAGGTGGGTATCTTGTACTTCTACTTCTGTTGCCAAGTGATCCCCTGCAAAATTCGCCATGGTCCGATAAGCCAGCGGGGCGAGCACAATCAGAAATTAAGCTCTTAGAAAAAAATTGGTTGGATGTGGCCATTGATCTGGCAAAATTGGGCCTGCATTGATATGGTGTAACGTGCCAGGGCTTAAGCAGTTAAAATCACCAAAATGGCCTGTGTGAAACCATGCAATATTTTATGTAATTTAATAATTTATGTTGGTTATTATGTTCGGCAATCAATTCGTTTATTAGTGAGAAAGCGAAGTAGGAATGAAAATGGATGAACGGACAGCGGACGTGAGAAAAGTGGGAAACGCTTCTGAAAGAATGCCGGCATCCGAATTGATGCTTGGCTGAAGGAACATTTATCTTAGCACCCAGCGTCTTGTTTTATTAGCGGAATGTCGCAATTTCAGATCGCAATTTAAATTTATTATTGGTGTCTATTGTGCGCAATTTGTTTACTATATGAATAAATATGCCTGGGAAATGGCAGATTTGTTGCGGAAATAGAATAGAACTGAGAATAGAAAGCGAGCATCGGCACTTCGAAATGAGAGCAACAGCTCTCTGAATCATTCTACCACTAGCGACCACAATTAGAAATGTATTTTGCAATTTATTATTTAAATCAACCGTGCTTATCACTTTATCACCAACGGAAATCGCAACCGTCCCATTACTTTTATACATTTAAAAATCATTTGGAGGGGTCTTAGGTTGCAACATTCGTTCGACTTGGACTTCACCATATTATTAAAGGGCGAAAAAAGGTAACAACCCCATTTAGTATAATTAAGTGAGACATATCTGCCTTAATTTTTTCATCATTATTTTAACTAATTTCGATAAACTTATTAGTCGCTGATTTCAGTCTATGAGTTAATAAAATTATGGTACTTCTTTCGAGGTTGATTTATATAATCGATTCGACTGTGGTGCATTTTCTGCAAATGTTGGAGAAAACCTGTCTTTTGCTATCTGATAAACAGTTCTTTCTTTTTATTTAATATTTCATGTTGTGATGTTTAAAGCTGAAATGCAGTGTTTTGGTAAAATTTATATTTTATAAATTCTTTTCTCCATTTAACTGTTTGCGTATGAAAAGACGTTAATAATTTGATACTTTTATTGTAATTATTAATAATAAATAGTTTAATTTAATATGTGAGGAAAAGAGTAGTTCAGTGGCTCCGATCATTGTCAAGCCATCATAAGTTCGATCCACGTTTCTGACTTGAGTAGACTTATCAAAGAAAATGGAATCCTGGTGCTGCGCCTATATATAATGCTATCCAGAAATGACGGGCGACGTTATCTTTAGAGTGGTGAATGCTATAGAAGAAAAAAAGAATAAATTTTTTCCTTTTTCTGATTCTCTGTGGTTTGTCTGTAGTATACCTTTCTGGTTTTCAGCCATTAAATAAAAATGAATTTCAAAAATATTTATAAAAAAGATAAAATATTTGCACAGTGATAGATGGTTTTTGCTGTATTTTTGCTGGTTGTTGACTTTAAACAATTCTTTGAAAATTTTGCTTCTTTTCCGAAGTTTGATTTAGCAGATTTATTAATTTTGATTATTTAAAAAGTAATAATTGAAAAATGAAAAAATCTTTTTGTGATAAAATTTATGATAATATTCGTACAGTGCAAGCTTGCCAACTGATATTGTTTCATTCCAGGTTCGCATGGATTCACCTGAATCACCCAAAGGGAGAAAAATTGTCATTAAAGTAAAAGTAAAATCTGTCTTTTGATGAGCATTCATTTTTGAAGTGATCGATTAAGCCAAACATTTTTTATTTTAATATTGTTTTTGATTTTTAACAACACTTTTTCACTAATAATTTATGCCAATAAAAATAGTTCGAATTTTTTTCACAGAATTTTGGGTTTTTTTATGAAATTTCGCCATTTAGTTAACTAAATCTAGTCTTATTCGATTTTTTCTTGTTATGTTGTGAGAGGTTTGTCGTTTGTCGTTTGTCTTCTCGCATTAAAATTTTCCTTTAAAAATTCTGAGTGGTACTATCGGTTGGCCTTTTTCCGCTAAGTGATTCTCTCCGAAAATTTTTCATCTTAATTTTCCACCCCGTTTTTTTCATTTTATTTTTTATGCCATAATTTGATTAAATTTCTAATTTTAATATTTTAATTTTCTTTTTTCGTTTAGTTTAGTAATTAAATAATAACGTTGAATTATTAAAGAAAACAAGCAAATGCGCAAATAGGAAAATAAGAAAAATTTTTGATTTTTCACGGTTTTCCAAAATGATTCCTAAATATTGTTTAGTTCATTTAGAATTTTTTTCGGAGACTATCGCGGAGCAAAGTTGCAGTTATAATTTATATGATAAAGCAGATAATCCTCTGCTTATCTCGAAGTGATCTCAAATCGTCATATTTGAGTCGTGTGAGTCGAGTTCCTTTCAAATAGAACATCCTGTTTTATATTTGATCTGTATATTTGATCTGTTTGGTACTATAACTATTGCAGATGTCAAAGTTTTACTAGCTATAACTATTATATTTAAATATTCCTTAGGAAGGCAGGACAGTAAAACTTTGAGGGCCATGAAGGCATTACTCTTGCTTTTGGTTTACTAACACAAAAAATAAGTCAGAGGTTCAAATGGGCTCTTGTTCTTATGGATTCCTCAGCTATTGTTGGTTAGCCTGGCTCCAACAATGCAGCAGTGAAGTGTGTGCTTTTAAGCTTCTCGCTTCGATGCCATATTTGCGAGCAATAGAAGGCACTCATTTTTTCACCATCTTTATTCATGTGTAGTTGAGGCCTATGCCTTCAAAACCTCTCCTTCTATATCCCTCCTGCTGATTCCCTCCTGATTTTAAATTCTGCATTTTTGCTCACTCTCGCACATATCGCATTTTTACGGAGTCAAGAATTCAAAAGTTCTATACGAGCAAACTGATTGTGTCTTTTATTCGAAGGAGACGAGTGGCTTCGCCACCGAGTCACTTGGGTGGGTGCGTAACTGCATGAACGCATTCCTACATGCATAAATGCATATTTTATTTTCGGAATTTATTTGTCACAATAATATTTCACTGAATTTGCTATTCATCGTTTATAAAAATTTTATAAAAATTATCAAAAAAAAAGTCAGCTGTTTTGTTTTTCAAACAGTCATATGATAGCGTTCCGTTATTGAATTCTTTGGGCTTTTTCCTAAAATTTGCTCAAACTGCTTCCTCGGGAAAAATTTCTTAACTCATTTGAGTTTATTTCTTCAAATCACTCTAAAGGTCAGTAGTAATTATTAGACGATATTCGTTTTCCTTCAACGCATCCAATCCGTTTTCCTTTCACAATTTTCCTTTTTTCCACTCTTTATAGGACCATTAAATATATTATTTTTTTGCTCGAAAAATCTGACGATATTGTGAAGTGAGGATTTCAAAAATGGACCTCCATCAACACTCGAATTTTTGAATGGCAGCTTTGCTCCCCGCCTGGTGCTATAGAAGAACCAAATAATGCACGAAACGACAGTCGGCTATTCTCTGTCCTTCTTTATAAGTCACTTTTCAAATTCATGATTTGTTATCCTTCAGTATTCATTCAGTATTTTATATTTTATATTTTATTAAAGAGGTTTAATTGATGTCAGCGATTTGATTTTTAATAGAGAGATTTAAAGGAATTTCAGAAAATGGAATTTTTTATTTCGTGATCGTAAAATCAACAGTTCGATTCTTTATCATTACTCTTTGATAATTAAAGTAAAGTAAATGGGGCTAGAATGGCTCAATTCGAAGAGCCGGGAAGTTTTATTCCCCGCAGGAGTGAACCTGTCCAAAAATGGGTGATTCACCTGTATTTCTATCGCCAAGGAACTCCCTGGAATATTTATCCAGTGCGATAAGCCAACGGAACGAGTAATGGTGAGATTTCTTAAAAAAAAAAACAAAGTAAATAAGTGATTTAGCGCTCACCATTTTTGGTTAGATTTGCTGCGCTGGTCGTTCACTAAGAAATTTTAACAATAAGAAATAAGAAATTTATACCAAAGAAGTTGCCTTAGTCGAGTGGCAACCACCTGTTAATTAAGATATAGAAGATTTGGCGAAATACAAGTAGGCCCAAATCTCGAAGCTGGACACGATAATCTGGACAATAAGCACTCAGCTACTCCACTATATTATTTTATTATTTGCCTAGCTATTCAGTGGTTGTTTCCTCCACAAATTTGTTGCTTTTGCTACTCTTGCTTGCTGTATTATTGTGTCGAGAAACAAGCATTTGGTTCCTGAATAGAAATAATTAAGAAGTGCAGATGGTTCTGGCGGCCTTCCTATATCTCTTTGAAAGTCGCTAACAAAAATTTTCAACTATACTAACGAGGTTGGTATAACCTAAAACGATGATTGACCATTTATTATATTGGTACTATAAGAATGAAATAATCATTGAGTATTTGTTCATTCGTCTCTGCAATCGTTTCGTTCGATTAACATTTATTATCATCGATGATGACATGATAAAACGTATATTTTTCTCATTTTATTCACTTTTTTAAATCCTAAATATTTTGTTCTTTAAAAATTTCATTCATCGACCTAAACCGCTTATGCTGTAATTTTTAATTCCTCTCCAAATCTAATCGTTCATTTGCGCAATCATCATCAGATTCGGCTTAGATTCGCTGCTCTGGCTGTTAGTGCAGCTGAAAATTTCACAAGAGGGTCAATTGAGGATGAAAATAAAGGTGGGTTAATCAATCTTACGCTGATTTCTCTTCAAGTGATAAGATTCATTAATGGATAGGAATCGTAGCAAATCAAAGCGATATACCTTTTAATTATTGTCAGATGTGTCAAATACTTTCAGTAATAATAATTGAAATTGAAAAATTGAAATTAATATGTGTAATACTTTTCTTGAGAGTTTTGAAGAGAGGCAAAAAAAGATTTTTTCTCGAGAATATATCAATTTTCGGCGAAGGAGAAGAATTCTTATAAAATTCTATCAGTCAGCTGTCGCTATAGTATCGTTTTTAAATGTTTACTTATTTATAATATATGTATTTGTGACGCATTTTCTTCTCTTCTCTACCAATAGCTCGAATTATTGCCGTTTCGTTCCATAGGTTGGTTCCACTGCAAACTGTGAAGGGGAGTTTCAAAACTTCCGATTTGCTTTTATTTAAACCACAAAGTATTAAGAATTTCCCTAATTTTTCTCTTAGATTTTAGAAATTCGTTCTTTTTAAATTTTAAATTTTTCTTCGTTATTTTCAAATGAACAACATACCTGAAATTTTATTCATTCATTATTTATTGAAATTCCTTTTTTGCCCATTTTTGTTCAATCATATGATCATTTTTTCCATATTATTGCAATGAAATTTCGCAAATGTTGGTTGGTTGTTTGATTGGTAATCTCCATTATCGTTTATAAATGGGTCATGGGTCATCGATTTTTGTTTTTAACCGTTATTTACTTGATTATAGGGAAAAATTTTGGGGACCTCTTGCGTCATGTGTTCGCATTTAATCGCGGAAGGTAAGTCAGATGAAAATAAAGGACCCAAGTCAAAGCGGTGAAGTTTAGACCAAGGTCTCTCAGTCGGGGTCGATCCTCCGAGGATCGTTGGAAATTCGAAAGGCTTCGGTGGGCCTCGAAGAGCAGATTGCGGACCAGTGGGAACTGTGGGGATCGATCGAGGTTGATGGACCAGTCAAATAATTGCTGCAGCTGCATTTACTTCAAAATTTCAAATTTTAAATTTATTAATGGAAAAATGGTGCGTGCTCGCATGAGTGTTCTGGCGCCAAACGTTTACGCTTAGGATAACCTTCATCACTGCTGAATAGAATGTATGCATGACTGGTCGATTACGGATCCAGACTGGAAGTCTATAGTGGATTGTTAATGCGTTTTAAAATAGGTGTATAAAGAGGAATGGAAATTTTGCAAAATTTTAGTCGCGATAGAAGGGTCCCCGTACAGCGGGCGAAAAGCTGAAAGTTGCCAGCAATGACTATTGTGATGAGAAATGCACCCACTTTCAAGAAATTCCCTCTGTTAGTGGTACTTTCCAATGTTACATAGATGAAATCGGTGAAAATATTTTAAAAAAATTTTTTCCATTCGATGAAATTTTCTGCTCAGTCGTATAAAATGAATCAACATTATGGGACTAAGCATCTTGTTGGTCATGTTCGTTGTAGCAAAGAAGGGCTAAAAGAGAATCTCTTTGTGCGAGGCAGAGGCAGTACAGCGGGAGAGATTTAACTGAAGAAGTTTTGCAATACGAATTTCCTAAATCCACAGCTTCATGCAGCGGCGCACCTGCAGTGTCGCAACATTTCTTCTTGAAGTTGGCGGATCCCTGGCGAAGACAATCGCAGAAAAGTAAAAAATTTGCGTCACATATATTTTTTATTTAAATAAAACTGTAAGGAAAAGGAAGAATTAATTAAATTAAAGGGAGATCGGCGAACAAAGAAAAAATGGACTCACGAAATTTTGAAATTTTAAAGATATCGCCACAAATTTGCCACAAATGCTTAAAATCAAAAATTTCTTATGAATTATTAATATTTTTAGTTTTTCCCAGTCCCTAGCGAGTCGAAGTGGCTTTTATTCGTATAAATCAGTTATTAAGCAGTCGAAACAGATGAAATATATTGGAACATAGCGAATCAAAGAATCGCTCTACTAAGCGATTCTAAGTCAGATTTAGGAAATATTACTGCAATTACTGCAACACATCAAGCAAAGCCATCTCATTAATTATCACGAAAAAGCATTTTTGTGTTTTTTAAATATATCAATATAATTTGCTTTTTATATTTTTGCAATTCTCGAAAACCTTTTCGTAATATTTACCGTGAAATGAACGTTTAGAACGTTGCACGACTAATTTCAACGACTGTACCCTGCAGCACCCAAAAATTTCCTTAAATATGAGTTAATTTTTCTGGAATGAAAATCCTGCAAGTTTTCAACACCTCAAAAAAAGGGTTTAGCAGCTGTCTTAAAAACTTTTTATTAATGCATATGATATATAAAGTGTTCGAAAATAACGAAAATTCCAAGAAGATCGATGGAAAAGAAAAATTTTTTTGTTTGGACCAATGGGAAAACTATTTTCCTCGCAGGGGATCGATGCAAGAAAAAGTGAGAAATCCTGGTTTGGGATTTGAGCTAAACTTATGGATGTGCTTCTTTGGATATTAAATATTACAGAGAAGATCAAAATTTACAGTTTTATGGAATTTTTAGTTCATCGAAATAACGAAGGTATTTTCATTGGTTCGATACGCTTCCTTCGCTCGTTTCCTACGAGCAACATCGTTTAGATTAATTCAACCATTACGAATCGAAACTAATCGTCGTTTTCATCTTTCTTACCTATCAATTTTAGGTAAATTATTTTTTTAGTGTTTTTTAAATATATTCGGACAGCAAATTTCGAATCTTTATTTTTCATTTCAAGAAAATTTAATGGAAAAATGGAAATAATTGATTATGATTTTTAATAATATCAATGATCGTTGAATGTTTTTATTTCCTTCGACTAAAGTCAACGACATTGGAAGTTGGACTGTTGTCGGACTAAGTTCAACAACATTGGAGGTTGGACTGTTGTCGGACTAAGTTCAACGACGTTGGAGGTTGGTCTGTTGTCGGACTAAGGTCAACAACGTTGGAGGTTGGACTGTTGTCGGACTAAAGTCAACGACATTGGAGGTTGGACTGTTGTCGTTTAGCAGAATTAGAATTAGAACTAAGAGTAAACCTGTAAAATGATGTTTATGTTAAAAAAGAATAAACTCCAATCGAACCAGAAATGATGAGTTCTATTTAGAAGAAAGCCTACTTTTTGTGTTTGGCTTAGGCCTTTTAATATTTTGTAATCCATAGTACACACAATGGAAAAGAACGTTAAATCAATGGTTCAAGTTTATAATTCGTTCCTTTCTGACGAACAACAAAACTTTGCCAAAACGCCCACAGAAGAAGAAAGAATTTGTGTTATTTGTTCTCCCAGCTGTGTAGTCTATCTGCTGTGCCGCTATCTGACTGACTGACTGACTGTTCTCGATTCATGAATTATTATTTTCAAAGGGTGTATGGATGGATGGATGGATCGTCGTCATCGTTGTCGATACGTCTTATTAGCATTGATTACAAACGTCGATCGGTTGATCGGTTCGATTCGCGTTTCGGGTCGTTCACCGATCCCTTTCGGCCTTCCTTTTTCTTCACTCCGCATTTCCTCACTAATTTACATTTACTAACTTCATGAACAACACGTCAGCGAGATGGGATCAGCGAGAGAGGTCAAACTCAAACTTGGATAACTTCCCGCTAATTGCAGTAAAGATTTGCAAAAAAGTTTCTGAGAAAGCTATTTCGCGCATTAATCCTTGTTTTTTTATTGCTTCTAAAATTATCGCATTTATAAGAATTAATGTGTTAAATAAATTCATCTATTAATCTATTAATTCATCCTTGAATTTCATTCATTCGTTCATTCATTCAAATTTCCTCATATTGCACAACTTCTTATTGGAAAGCCGCCGTTATTCTTCAACGCCTCTAAATTTTACCGCCGTGCGGCAGTTTCTGTTGAATTTGCGTCGTTTCATCGCAATCCCGTCGTTAATCATGGCAGCGCTCGTTAGTTGCCGTTAATGCATGAAAGCATTAAACAAGAATTTGGAGTGGAAATTCCATTAGAATATAATAAAAATCTGGTTAAATTAGTGTAATAAGTAATTTTAATGGAGAAATTTTAAAGATTTTAAGAATTATAAATGTGACGTTATGCTTTCAAGGTTTGCTAAGTGTTTAATTTCGTTCACTTTAGATTTTATTTTTAAATTTAAATTTGTTTTTTTATTGGTGATTTTATTAATGGTTTTCACATATTTATAATAATATATTTTTAATTTATAATAATATATTATTTAATTTTTTCTTGCTTTTTCTAAATCTTATCTTTTCTTCAGAGGACTAAAAATCCTGTCCACCCGTCCACTTCGTCACTCCTTTTTATCCTTTTCCGTCCATCCGTCCCTCCTTACATCCACAGAACGGGTCGTTTAACTCGTCATTTAAATAACATAATTCGTATCTTTGACCCCTTTCCTTAATGATTTGAGCAAGAAAATAGAAATAGGCAAATACGGTATTGAAACTATTGTCGATATTTTATTATTATTTATTTACAAGTAATTATATTCATCGAACAAAATTAACGAAACCTTGCGTTTGGCAGAAAATACTTTGGAAATTTGTGGCAACATCTGCATGCGTTCGATAAGAATTTTCAAGCCTTTTATAAGGACTTTATGCGTGTGATAAGGGCTTTTTGATTGCGAAAAAGGTTTGGATTTTTACGCATGCAACAAAGGTTGTCGCGCATATGTCTAATTTGCGATAATCATCTGTTGGAACAGAATTTTTACAATTTTTTCTCTTTTTCTTCTCGATAAAATATTTTCTGAAATACAGAAATTGGTTGTCGAGCTATACTGTAGTGGAGAAAAAAATATAAATTTTTTTCGAATTACGTGGCAAAAATTTTCCGCTTAAAATTTTTTTATTTTTATTTTTAACTATTATTGTTCTTAACTATTATTAATTATTATCAGTTATCAGTATTATCAGTATTCTTTTTCTAACAACTCTTACCATTACTGGTCAAGCTGGCTCCAGTGGCTGCAAGGATAAGACGCTTCCAAGCAAAGAGGTCTGATACTATCGTCGACAGTAATAGAAGCCGTTCCTTTTTCCGTCGTGTAAGTCTATATATTGCTGGCCCATCTGTACATTCAAAATCCTTCCTGACCAGGTTTTTACTGCTCCATCTAGCTTTGATGCCACCTTACACAGGGTTTAGCAAGTAATGAAATATGTGTCAACTCATGTGGTGAGCGACGAAGAACATGCCCTAACCAGCAAAGGCGATATTCTATAATGGTACTATTAATGGAAGTGGTATTTGAGTGGAGGTGGATGTAATCGTGTGAGATTTTATCAGTTCGGCGGATCCGTAAAATATCTCAGACATGAGTGGTCAAAGAAAGATAACTTAATTTTCTTCATTCTTATTGGCCATGCCTCTCAGCCATACAGCAAGATCGAGTGAACTGCAGCTACATAAACGTGAACTTCATTTTTATGGTGATAGTTTTTTATGGTGTGGTGTTCCTCAAGGGCCAGATTAAAATGTATTTTTAGCTGCATTTTACCGGATTGAAATTTTATCTTCACTCTGGCCATTCATTAGAGTGGATCCAAGATATTTAAAATCAGTCGCTTTCTCAACCATCCGTGAATTTATAAAAAGTATTTTATCAGCTTTTGTATATAAAACGAAAATCTTTCAATTTGTTTACATTGACCCTGAGTCCGATTCTCGTTGTTGTTGACTTTTTATTTAGCATTGTTTGCATTTCATCACAACTGTCAGCAAAAAGAACTACATCATCAGCGTATTCTATGATATCGTGCTCAGGACTAATTTGCACACCTCTTGGAAGCCGACAAGCGATGCCCATTATCCAGTCCATCATATAATTGAATATTGTAAGGGGAAGGACATAAACCTTAACGGACATCAGTTCTTATTTCGAAGGGATCTGTCAGTTCCTCATATTCACAGATGTGCGCCGATATATGCTCATAAAATGCCCTTATGAGTCAAGTGACCTTTTCTGGAACACCATCCCGTTCCATCATCTTCCACAGCGCCGTAGTATCAATTGAATCGAAGGCAGCCGCAAAGTCGATGAAACACGTAAAGATGGGTTGCAAATATTTAAATAATGTTAGAACACTTTCTTAACATGAATATCTGGTCAGCACAACCGCGTCCCGGTCTGAATTCAGCTTGATTAGGGCGCATCCTGATGTCCCGTACTTCCATAAATCTATTGAGTAAAAGGGAAGCAAAAATCGGTAAGACGTCGTAGTTAAGACGACATTCAAGAAGACGATTCTTTGATAATTGTCTCAATATGTACCTTTCTTGAAAATTGGGAGAAAAATTGAGAATTGATTTTCTCCAGTCATCTGGTAATATTTCTTTCTTCCAAATCAGAGAGTACATTTGTTGAAGGTATCTTATTTGTGCATTTGTTTTTTGGTGCGTCGTGGTTAAGCCTCAAAGAATTCTTTCCACTTTATGAATCGGTCCTTAATAATTTTAACACCATTGCTATCTTAGTGATCTTCCATAAATTATAGTTGCTTCATGAAGAAGACGGAATAATTTTCTATAATCGCTTAAATGCCGTCTCCATTTACAAAGCCATATACTGCAGTAACGATTTCTGTACCATCGAGCTGTTGTCGTTATAATTCTTCAATTCTTCGAAACACTAGGTTTTCAGGATGTCTTGATAGCGCATTTTCTAGTATAAGAGAGGCTGACTTTCAGAGAAATACCTTTAATTCGAACCACTGTTCATCTGTCGTTATACAGATCTCGATAATTCGATTTGAAAATTGTTCCATGATCTTTCAATTTGAGGTAGCTAAAAGGTTTTAGGAGACGTTCTTTGCGAGTTATCAGCTCGAACAATAATAAGATGTGATCCATGAAGATTATTGGAGTGATATGGCCTTAGAAAAGGATATTGCGGCTCATTTAAGCGATAATAGGGTAATATTCTCCTTCATAACTATAACTTGGAGGACAACCAGTGAAATGATACGGGACAGTAATATTGTTCCTATTAAGGCTATTAAGGATTGCCTCATAAGATGAAAAGAATTCATGAGACCAAATCTAACTACGATGTGCCATCTATTGTCTCGGATATAGCTGATTTGCCCATCGAGCCATACATTTGTAACTGCGAATTGCCAACAGAAAAGGAAGTAATTTGTTATAATTTGTTATCCATAAGCTACCACTCTTAAGGCCACTCTTCAGGGTGAACTATTCAAATGCTATCCGTCCTTCATAACACACCTTCAGCGAATGTATGCCCGGGTATAGAAAAAAAGAAAATAGTACCAGACGACCAGAGCTAATCAAATCTGTACCCAATTCTCAGAAAGGCGACAGGACATATTGTAATAATTACTGAGGAATCAGCTTACTGGGTATCTCCGGAAAAAATTTTTTTGCTTCCTTACTGAATAGAATTATGGTAATACGAAACAGCAAGATGCTTCTAACCAAGTTGGTTTCAAACCAGGACGCGGTTGTGCTGACCAGATATTTGCGCTAACACTTGCGTGTTGAAACATCGCTTTGAACATCAATAACCCATTATCACGTGTTTCATCGACTTCGCAATTGCCTTTGATTCAGCTGATAGAGGGTGTTGAAACGTGATTTAAATACGCTGATGACGTAATCCTTTTTGTGGGTAATTATGAAGAAATACAAATAATGCTAAATAATATATCAACAACTGCAGCGGACTTATTTCATTGTAAATGAAACGAAGGGCTGTATAAAATACCTTATTCTATCATTTCATTGCCGTTTGAAGAAGTGCAATTTTAGATATTTTGGATCCACTTTAATCTCAAATGGCCAAGCAAAGGACAAAATTACAACCCGGATAACAGCCAAAAATTCTTCTGGTTGACGAAGCTTTTGTGGAACCGTTGCGAAATTACCATAAAAACGAAAGTCGCGTATAATATATAAGCTCGATCTTGCTGTATGACTGCGAGACATAGCCATGAATGTGGAGGATATTAAGACTGCCTTGACCACTCAGATACATAATAATGTGTAAGATATATTTTACGGATCCGCCGAGCTGATAAAATCTCACGTAATTGCATCTGTCTTCTTCCAAATACCACTCGCATTAATACCATCACAAAGCACCACTTTCGCTGGTTAAAGCACGCGTCACAGGAGTTAACATATATTTCGCTATTGGCCAAAGCCTGTGATGGATGGCATCAAAAGCGAGGAGTTCCTATCAAGACCTGGTCTAATACAGTTAGGAAAGATTTTGAATGTATAGAGGAACTAACTATATATGAAGTATAAGTATATATACTTATATATATTAGACAGTGGAAAAAGGAATGGCTTATATCAATATCGAAGGTGGCATCATATTGTGCAGTTTGGAAACATCTTGTCCTTGTAACCAACAGAGCCAGCTTAACTAGTTATGGTGAATACTATTGGAATAAGGTTACCAGTTTCAGCGCCATGGTAAGAAAAATTACGGGAAGTCTTCCAACAGTTTCTGATCGAAATATTGCAAAACTTTCCTTTGAAGCGGGGCCAAACAGTCATTTACCGGTTTCCTTTCAATCAGAATGCATTTTCAGACATGACAATTCCTACACCATTTTACCCCGAATTATCCGAAATATCACACTGATGCCAGTATCTTTGCTGGAAACCAGTTTTTTGTAATTGTTCAAAATCCGGGATGAAGAAGGTGGATCTCCGACAAGTGAAAAGTGATCGCTTGTAACGTCCATAAGTCCCGACATTTCGTGCTGACAAAATTTCGCCGCATGAGCTTTGAAAAATTTCGAACAATTATCTTGGCTCGAGAGTTCATCTTATTGTCAACCCTTGGGATCATTTTGCTATGCCTGAATTGCATATTTATCTTGCTGTTTGGAGGCATTATGCGTCAAGACAAGACCCTTTTCACCACAGAGTCACTTGGGAATGAATTTTTTGTAGATGAGTCCCCAGCAGCCACACAGATTTTAAAATCACGCAGGCTTACTGCTGTCAAAGATAAAGAAAATAAAAATAGGAGAGGAAAAAAATAAAATGAAAAGAAACAAAACTTACCATAAAAAAAAACTAAATTTATTCCTTCATAGTTTTGTTGCTTTATTTAAATTTTATATTTAATTTAATTTAGTTTGTTTTTAACTCTTTTAAAAATTTTGCTTTTAACGCTTAAAAAAGTTTAAATTTAAAAATTTAAGAGAGGCTTAATTGCATGTATTAAATTTTGATGCTTCATAAATAGCGTAAACGAATAGCAAAGTGGAACGTAAACGACCGCTAAAGAAATAAAATTTTTTAAAATTTCGAAATTTTTCATTTATTAACAAAAAAATTGCTATTTAGCTGTTTAATTCATCTTTTGCGTAAAATTTTAATTTTTAAATTCAATTATTAAGTAATTAAATGGAATAAGCGATTTTCAAATTCCTAAAAACCTAAAATTTGGATTTAATTAATTAAAATAAAATAATTCTATTCATTTTGTAAGTAATTTAAAATTGTATATGTTCGGATGATTCAGTTATTCCAAAAATTTTTTTTTTCATTTAGGGATTTTTCGACCTATTTTTTTGCTTTTTTCCATTGATTTTAATAAACTTTTTTTGAGAGATTATTTTTATTGAATTTGGCTATTTAGGTTCGTGCGGATGTGTACGTGTGCGCACACGTGACATGTGTACGTGTGTATGCATGTGTATGCGTGTGTATGTGTGTGTCTGTGTGTTGGTGCATGTGTATTTGGTTTCTTCTATTTAAATAAATAATAATCGATTTTAAAAAATCCTATTTCGGAATTTTTGATTTTTATTTTGTTTGTCTTTATTTGTTTACATATAAAATAATTTAAATATTTCTTGTCTGCCCTTTTTTCACCTTCAAGACGCTTTTTTAAATTTATTTTCATCGGAAGATTTTTTAAAAATTTTTAATTTTTCGTCGTTTTTATAACGAATTTCAGAATTCATTATGCCTTGCCGTTCTCTTTCCGAACTCAAAAATGAAGAATTCACCGTTAGTTTTACTTTTAAAAAATAGACTTTTCGAAACAATCCAGTTTTTAACAAATAATTTTCATTTGAAGCACTAAGGAAAATTTATTTTAAAGATTTTTCATTTATTTTTTTCCATTAATTTTAATAAATATTTTCGAAAACTGTGTTCTTTGTAAATGTTATTAAATAACTGAATTATATATTATATGCTCAATTATAGAAATTCAATTAACTGCTAAAGATATTTCTATCAAGTTGCATCAAAATCCCATAATTTTGAGGTCGAGGCTTGGCTTAATCGAGTTTTGTGTTTGGATGCTACACTCAAAGCTTAGGCTTAGGCTTAGGCTTAGGAAATATTGGATTTTGTGCTTGAAAGGACTTAAATTAAATCTTTTGCCGGATTTTTGTCTATTTAATTTGGTTATTCAAAATTTGAAATTTTGAGATTTTTTTTTTTCATTTTTTATTGTCTTAAAAGTTACAATTTTTAGGTGGTCAGCGAAGTGGTGACGCATAAACTCAACCATATTCCTATACTGAAGGTTAATTATTTTTATTTATTGAATAATTCATTTCTGATCTTTTTATTATTTTGTAGTACTATTTTTTTGCAGGGCGATTTTATGTCGCTTCCGCCTAAAGTTCAACGTTTTATCGCGGAAAAAGCGGAACTCATGAACCCACGTGCAATTTTTATTTGTGATGGATCGCAACGTGAAGCGCAAGAGCTTATTGATAAATGCGTCGAACGTGGTGTTTTGTCACCTCTGAAGGCTTATGAAAATTGGTTAGCTTTGTCGGCTCATATTTGCAATTTTTTATTGCTGTTAGTATTATTGTTTTATTTTATTTTTTTATTAGCGGAATTGTTGTTGGAAAGTAAAGAAGAAAACTGAAGTAAAACTGAGGTAAATGCTTGTAGAAAAATTTCAGTTATATTTGCCGGACTGATCCGCGTGATGTCGCTCGTGTAGAATCGAAAACATTCATGATCACGCCAAATAAATACGATTCAGTGTGTCATATACCTGAGGGGGTGAAATCAATTATGGGACAGTGGATGTCACCGGATGATTTTGGTAAAGAATTGGATGATCGTTTTCCTGGTTGCATGGCCGGTAGCATTTTATTTTTAATTCTCTGAAAAATTATGTTTCAATATAGAACAGATGAAGACATAGTTTTCAATAATTTGTAATCATATTTCACATCTTCACTGCTTCACCAAATTTTGGGAATTACGTTTTCGATTTTTTAAAAACTATCAAATGTTATCGGAAATTTTACTTTTTTATTTCACTTTCATTTTAAACGGGAAAAATTTCCTAAAAGAATTTAAGAAAATTTTTAAGCGTTAAATTTTTAAAAAATTTTCAATCATCCTTCATCAGTAATTATTTTAAACGAATTTGAAGTCATTGATTCAGGTCGTACGATGTATGTTGTTCCATTTTCAATGGGACCGATTGGAGGACCTCTTTCAAAGATCGGTATTGAGCTTACTGATTCAAAGTAATCTTTTTTTTCCAAATAGTTTCAACTCTAAAAATTAGCCCGAAAAGTACTTTTTGCCCTTTTCATTTGATCGTAAATCGTGATATCATTATAATAATCTTGATTTCAGCTACGTTGTTCTAAGTATGCGTATTATGACTCGTATGGGTGAAAAAGTTATGAAGCAGTTACATGATGGTAGCGACTTTGTACGTTGCATTCATTCTGTTGGTCTTCCTCGACCAGTCACAAGTAATCTCTAAAAAATACTAGTTTAGTTTGTGCATATTCGATTTGTGGGAATTTGATCGTTCTAATTTTCAGCATCTTTTTGAAAATAATCGAAAATTTTTGTAAACTTCTCTACTTCTCTTATACGAGAATTATTTCAGCGAAAGTCGTAAATCATTGGCCATGCAATCCGGATAAAGTCCTCATTTCTCATCGTCCTGCAGAGCGAGAAATTTGGTCCTTTGGTTCTGGATATGGTGGAAATTCACTTCTAGGCAAAAAGTGTTTTGCTCTTCGTATTGCCATGAATATTGGTTATGATGAAGGATGGATGGCTGAACATATGCTTGTAATACTAGTTCTCGTCTTCGCTTTGGAGAAGCTTGTTTCGAAATTAGATTATAATGTTTATCAATTCTAAATTTAGATAATGGGTATCACACCTCCTGGAGGCGAAGAAAAATTCATTGCGGCTGCTTTTCCATCTGCTTGTGGCAAGACTAATTTGGCTATGCTTCAACCTTCACTTCCTGGCTGGAAAATCCAGGTCATTGGTAAGTACTAATTAAATATACTAATTAAATATTACAATAAGTCACTGTTCTCCTTAATCAGTTGAAATTAAATTTTTTGATTTTTATTTTATTATATATAGATGGGGATCATCTGTTTCTTTCTGATCTTCGGACAGTCGGAGGTCTAATTTTTTTCAAGTTCATTATCCATGTTCGTTAGTGAAAAAAGGCCTCATCTTTTAAGCGTGTCAAACCAGACATATAATCAAGAAAAGAATTTTGCAGGAGATGATATTGCTTGGATGAAGTTCGGAGCCGATGGAAAATTATATGCGATCAATCCGGAATATGGCTTTTTTGGTGTCGCGCCTGGAACATCGCACAAGACAAATCCAATGGCTATGGAAAGCTTCCAGAAGAATTCGTTTTTCACAAATGTTGCAGAGACTGCAGATGGCGAATATTTCTGGGAGGGACTCGAAAAAGAAATTAAGGACCCTGTTAGTTTTTTATCAATTTTTTAAAGAGATTTATATTCAGTTTTTAATGGAAGTACTATGTCGTATTCGAAATTAATCAAATTAATGTTTGTCCATGGATCATGAATTTTTACTATTATAATTTTTTATTGTTTGGCACTATTATGCAGCAAATTGGATTATATTGGATTTCCGCGGCAAATTTTTTCGTAATAAATTTTTTTTACGTATATTTAAATATATATTACATTGCATGTAATTCACATATAATTAAATTTACTTTTTTTGATTTTATGGATAGCAGTTTTCATTTTCATTTCCATTCTCTTTACATTCTGAACAATTTAGAAAGTTGATATCATCAACTGGCTGGGACAGACGTGGCACATTGGTGACCCTGGAAAAGCTGCTCATCCTAACTCACGTTTCACAGCACCAGCTGGCCAATGTCCTATCATTCACCCAGATTGGGAAAAGCCAGAGGGCGTTCCAATTTCTGCAATTATTTTTGGTGGTCGAAGGTTGATATTTTGAAATTCTCCAGTTCATTATTTTTCATATTATTATGACTTACAAATTATATGAAATTTTTTAGACCTGAAGGTGTGCCGCTGGTATTCGAAGCTTTTGACTGGATACATGGCATTTTTATCGGAGCTTGTGTCAAGTCCGAGGCTACAGCAGCTGCAGAGCACACTGGTTATCTTAATTTTTGTAATTTTTTTAGAGAAAATAGAAACACTATTGTTCATTACGATTCATTGCAGGAAAACAAGTAATGCATGATCCAATGGCTATGCGACCATTTATGGGTTATAACTTTGGAAGGTATATGCGCCACTGGATGAAACTTGGTCAGCCTCCACATAAGGTAATGGGCTATTATTTCAATATTATTATCTTATTAAGCTGTTTAATTTCCTTTTTTAGTTAATTTGAAAAAAGGTTACTTCTGTTTTGAAATAACGGAAAATCCCTTAAAAGTACGGAAATTCTTCCTATTAGAAGAAATTTGAATTGAATTAATAATTATTTCTTCGTAGTGTCAATATTATGATATTGTATATATTTGCATTACTACTTTGTACTTTGATAGTACTTTGATTTAGGTACCAAAAATCTTCCATGTAAATTGGTTTAGAGAAACTGACGACCACAAATTTATGTGGCCTGGATATGGCGAAAATATTCGGGTTTTAGATTGGATTCTTCGACGATGTAGTGACGATCTTGAAATATCTAATATTGCAATTGAGACACCAATTGGTTATATACCCAAGAAAGGTGTTTACTTATTTTCAATGAATACGAAGAAGCTGCTTTATAAAACCCAATATATCTAATATTTAATAATTTTATTTGATCTGTTGGATCTTTAGTCCTTTAACCGTTTTGAAGGAAGTATCAATTTGGAAGGATTGCCGAAAATCGATTGGGCAAAACTGATGTCGATTCCAAAATCTTACTGGATGGAAGATATGGAAGAGACGAAACATTTCTTTGAGATGCAGGTATTATTTTTATTGGTTAAACCGTTTTCATACGTTGAGCTTGTTATTTTTAAAATATTTATTGAAAGAATGAAAATCCCAGAATTATATTTTTAATTTCAGGTTGGAAGTGATTTACCTCCTGAAATTGCAAATGAACTCGAAAAGCAAACTCAGAGAATTCAGGCTTGGCAAGAATGAAAATAAAATGGACGGACAAGGCTATTTTTCTCACAAATGACATTTCAAAATTTCATCTGATATTTACCATATGTATCAATAATAACCGTTTTTCTCACAATTTTTAAACTGCACAGTTCGACTAATTTCGTTTTTAAGATTAATAAATAAGTACAAATTTGTTTAGCCTTGCCTTTGTCCTTAATAGGTCATTTTGTTTAGATTTTATAATACTGTAGCCTTATATTTTTTACTATCTGATCATCATTTTGTAGCTCGTAATAAAAATCATATTGATTGATTTTCTCACTTCCCTTATAAATTCAACGAAACGGTAGATCCAAGTAAAGCCACTGTTTCGCTGCCAGATTGTCTATCTATAAATTTATCTTTACAATATTGATTTGTTTTTCAGTGGCATCAAAACATTAAAACTATTTTTTTTGTCAATTATTTGGCGAAAATTTGGAATAATTTATTCCATAATAAGAATTATTCAGTAAAAAAAAAATAAATAACTGAAGTAAATAACTGAAACCCAACGAAATATATTACGAATTATAAAATCCAACGAAAGTTAAAATGGAAAATAAAGTTGACATGTTTCTAAATCCAATGTTATCTTTTTTTACAATTTTGTTCCATAAATATTTGAGAAAAATTTCAGAATTATCTGGTACCAAGTTTTTCAGTAAATTAATAAAAATGCCCTTTTAGATGGAACAAAAGATTTTGCAACTTTTTTTACCTTTGCATTACTAATTTAACAAATGATCATCACTAGAGTTGTCCATCTAAACAGGGTTAATAACAAAACATCAATTATAAATTTGCAGACATTAAAGCAAATTTTTTTATAATATATATTATAAAATATATATTATATATGTATAATATATATATTTATAGGTTTTTTCTATATATATATATATAAAGGTTTTTTTATATTTTTAATTATACATATATTTATAATTTTCTCTATATGAACATTTATAAAATTGAATTGAGAGTTCAAGTCCCTAATTTCTCTAAAATCATTTGCTAGCACAGGAAGTATTGAAATAATTAATCGTATTTTTCACATAATTTGTTGTTTGCCCTAACAGCAAACTTTACCAAATTCATAAAGAAATTGTTCCTGTAACCTCATTTATTGCTTTTTGCAAATAATAGCTTTGCATATTCATATGAACCTATCATAATCGCGCAAGCTGGTGCAACTTTCGCAATACGAGGTGCTAAGCCTGCAATACATCTTTTTCAGGACAGAAAAAAAAGTGAGAAGGAAAAGGATGAAAAAACAAATACTATGAATAAATATACCTGTAAATAATGCTTTAAGACCGTTTTCTTCCACAATTTCTCTCATAATACCGAAAGTTGATGCATTAAATTTATTACCACCGGTTTTACACGAATTATTTCCATATAACTGAAATTAAGTAACTGGATGTAATAACAATAAATATTAATATTATAATATAAATATTAATATTAATAATAATATTAATACCTTAAAACATTAAGAATATTCAAAAGCAAACTTGTCCAAGAGTAATTTGACGATGGGTTTTTATAACATCAAACGGAAGTGTAAGTGTAGCAGCAATACTACCTGACAATCCGCCACATAAACAACTAATTGAAAAACTAGTGTTTTTCCAATGAAACCATTCTAAGATTTGACTTTTTGAACTTTCATAGGAAGACCAGTAAATGGCTAGAAAATATTTACATGCAAAATTAAATTAATTAAACGCCAAGTTTCTTGCATTTTTATGGTTGAATATAAAGTAATAAAAGTTCTAAAGAATTATTTGACAAAAAACAAAATCAAAGTAAATATGGATAAATGTTTTCTCATGGAAATCTTTTTAAATAAATTTTTTTTTCTTTTTCTTATTCTCTTTTTTTCGTAAAGAATTATTTCTGATTCACAAGAATTTATTAGAAAATAACCTGAGAAAGGCAAATCCCGCATAATTGTAGGTGACCAACCCCGCCAAAAACTTCTCCATCCTTCCAATCTCAAAGACCTCTTCATAAGAACATTGATTTCTAGGAAAAAAATTAATAATGAAATGCTGAAAATAAATAAATAAATATTAAAATTAAAATAATCCATATGGGAAGAAAAATGAAAAATTATAGTAAAACAATGAAATATACCATAATACGTAAGTCGTTCACTTTGCATTTTTGTTCGAACCATTTCAAGAGGTGAAACAACAGTGGTAGATGCTAGACGGGCTGCTGAACCTGCGATCATTGGCGACCAAAAATTACCCTCATATGATTTTCGTATCCAATCTAACACATTTTCATAAAGTGAAAAATACAGCACAGTAGCCGGAACTGCCATAACTCTAAACAGATAATAAGATAATGGAAGACAAGAAGAATAACAGCATATATGCATTAATGCGCCAGGTTATGAATGAAAAAAATGGAGCAAAACCAATAAATGAAATATAACAGATAATTTCATAATTAAATGTTATTTAAAATCAACTGCCTGTGCTACAAAAAAAGTGAAACATACAGTGTAGGTGACAATCCACTCCATAATGAACGAATGCCCTCATTTTTTGTAATTTTCATGAAAGCATCCTATAAAATTTTTAAAAAATGGAAACTTGCAGAAAAAATTTAGAAAAAAAGGGTATTCAGGAAAAATTTATTTATAAAAGAACCTTGGTTCCAGTGAAATTTGAAGGCCTTTGAAACCACTCACACGATTCCTTTGCAACACTGTTAACACAAGCAGTACAGAGATGATCCATAAGTCCGTTACTATACAAAAAACAAGATCCTTTAACGAATGGATGGGCCTGCTGTTGAAGACGAATTTTTACAACATCGAATGGAGTCACTAAAATAATTTGATTTGGCAAACAACAATTTTTCTTTACCAATGATCTCATGATTCTGGTATTCACACTCTTGTGCTGATGAATTTGTTGCTGAAGGCGAACTTTAACGACGTCCATAGGTGTCACTAAAAGGAAAAACTTATTACCTACGGAAGTAATAAATACAAAGTGCACAAAAATATGTAAGAGTCCCAAATGTTTCACTAGTCACTTATAAAAATACAACCGAAGAAATTTTTGCTTAGTTCAAATTATTTTCAAGGAGAATTGATGCGTGTTTTGCCACCAAAGTTCAATTGCGAAACACTAAAAAATTGAAACAAAACATACTCAGCAACGACGTGATGATAGCACCTACCGATGACGCTAAAATCTGTTGAAAAATAGAGATTGAATTATCACCATTTGTTGTGGCTCTATTCTCAGGCATTGCAATCTAAACGCATCCATTTCATTAAAATTATTTAATAATAATAATGTTAATAAAATATCAATATCATTAATATCATTGTCAATTATTACCTCAAATTTATTAGATATTACTTGTTTATCAATATTCATTATCACTATTAATATTATTATATTATTATACTATTATTATATTACTACTATTATTATTATGAAAAAACACCTTAGAAACTTAAAAAAGTCTTTTTCAAATCATTGCGTCATTAATCGCATCCAGTGGATCAAGTTTTAATAGACAATTCCTCCAACAGACCTAAACTTTATAATAAAATTCCCGTTGCTGCTAAAACTTATCTGCACTTCTACATCGACTTCCCAAATTTCTTGTCGCACTAAGATAGCACAGCGAGCCTAGGCAGAAATAACGAGCACCAACTTTTTAATCGAATAAAACTGTAAGTGTAAAAATATTCTGTACCGGAAAATAACGAAATGTATCAAAAAATGTCCGAATAATAAAAGGAAAATTACAAAAAAAAACAATTTTACTAATTCTCATAGAAAAGAAAACAAATAACTCGAAAATTCAACAAAACTGCCAAAAATAAACAGTAAAATAACGCAAAATATAAAAACCATGAGTAATTTCTTCCTTCCATAATTCTGAAGGCAAATTTAAATTAAAATAAGAAAATAATAAAACCATAACAACTCCATAAGAACTAAATGATTTAAAATTCAAACAATTCCACCTTTTTTGTGAAATTTAGAGAGCAGTAAAAAGAAAAACTAAGAAAAACTGAAGAAAAAAGAGAAAAAATAAAAGAGAAAATCTCGAATTTTCTTATACTTATGCAAGATGAAGAAATATGAGATTTTTCAAATTTTCATTAATAATCAATTGTTTAATAAAAATGGTGAAAACTACTTTTGACCCAATTTTATCATCCAATTTTAGAACGAAGGTTCAAACAAGGGGCTTCAGAGATACTTACGATATGATTCAAGAAATAATATTAAACGAATTAAATGCATAAAGACAAGCATTTTTTTCATGAGAAGTTAATAACCATTCATCTCATATTACGCCAAATTTCTGGCAACAAATTTCCGACATAAAGGAAAATAAAATATCTTCGAAACATAATTGAATTAATAAAACTGATAAAACTGTATAAAAAAATTGGCAAAAATCAAAATCCAGCGCAACGATAGATTACTGTTTGACCAATATCATAAATGGAATCATTTTCCTTCAATCTAATTACACCATTATTTGCATCGACGATAAATATTGCTGAAAAAACGAATAAACGACAAAGAAAAATACAATAAAAATTCATATTTATCAAGGTAATTAATGAAAAAGATCATTTAATACTAAGTCAATGACTAAAATAAATAAGATAATGGCGCATTAATAATGAAGCCTTTATTTCTAAATTATTACAATAACTCTACCATTTTCGCCGATACGAACATTTCCTTCTAGCAGTTTATCCATAGAGATCAATTTTCGGTCGCCACCAACTGGATCTAGATAACGGAATAAAAAAATTTTCAACCGAGCTAAAATGGAAGAAAATAACGAAATTATAGCAATAATTAATTAACGAAAAATATATAACGATAAAATATATAATCATTAATTGCTTTAAAAAAATTTCTGAATAAAACAAAAAACTGAAAAATCTTAATTACCAACATTTTATTGCTTTATTTACACGTCGAAGTCTACGAACAACTGTTGAGGTGTCATCTTGATCAAGCACTTCCACATTTGCATCAAATAAACCAGAACATGGATCGACATTGCGAAACTTTAATCTTATCCCAACACCCTAAACAATCGAATATGAAATAAAACAAATATTTAAGAATTATAAATAAAATTAAACCTCAGGTTTGAAAAAAATAATAATCGGTCGACCAGGACGGGTAGCTTCAATAATGCTTTTATCAACATTTCCCAGAGTCACATCTGCTATATCGAATTTTTCTAGTTCCAAACAAGCTAATATATATTCTGAATTCTGAAAGAGTAAAATGAATTAATAATAATGGAACAAAAAATTATATGAAGTAAGAATATGCAATGATTTAAGAACAATAAGAAATGACTAACTTCACGAAGAACTTCCGCTTGATCAAAACGGCAAGCAGTATCAAGTGCTGATACACCATGTATATTTAGATTTTCTCTAATCACCTGTACAAAAGGCATTACTTTTTTCGAAACTTTTTTCAATGAATCGTCGGACAAAAGTTGACGAGAAACAAGTTTGTTATCGGGTAATAGACCACCGCATTTCTAAAAAATCAAGCTAGAATCACAAAGTTCAGTAGTTCATAAGAAATATAAAAATTCGTCCATAAAAAAATCTGTGGTCCTAAAGAATTCATTCATTATATTAAATAAAGTAAAGAGGAAGAGAAAAAATTTCAAAATTTTCTCTTTAAATTCAAATTTATGATAGATGCTCTAAAAGCTAATGAAACGATATAAAAAACAAAATGTTAAGCAAATGATATTGATCACTTATACTTATTGCTGTAATAGTCGTTTAAACAAACTATGTTAAAGCAAAAGCTACAGATCCAAAAAAGTTTGAAAAAACGAATAAAATTCAAAAATAAATTATGCGGTTTATTGGCACGAATCAATGATTTTTCATTGATTTTATTATATAACGACTTATTATTATATTATATTATTATATAACGATTATATAACGTTTATTATTATACAACGTTATTATTATATAACGTTTAACGTTCAAAAAAAGCACTAATAACAATTGTTGAAAATTAACGCTTCTCATCGACTGTAAAATTGACATAAAAAAATCACCTCATACATATCCCCAAGAATAAGCAAAACCTGTCGCTGCCAACCTAGATATTCATGAGCAATATAAATTACTGCTTCTGATGGTAAAGTTCCTTCAGCTGAACTTCGCTTTTTCATATAGTTCTTTAAGCGTGCACGAAAATCCTGAATTTTAAATAAAATAAAAGTACAAAAATAAGATTGTAAAACGAGTAGCTATTATTATTAGATAGGAAAAAATGCCCATACTACAGATGGATAGAATTGCATTCAAGCTCTAGCCTTTGAAATATCTTCAAAATTCCCGCCAAATTCCCTTACATACACATTTGTATATTTTATTTAACAGAGGTTTTAAAAAAATATGGCAGATTTTGGCTCATTATTTAGTGAATACATAGCATACCGAATTACCGAAATGTTCAGTTCAAAAGAAATATAAAATCACTTTGATTGCATCATCAATAAATTCAGCCTCTTTGACTACCAGTTCATCAACTGGAGCAGCAACCGGCCATTGTTCACATACTATCAAACTGTCCTAAAAATAATGCAAAAGATTTTCAAGAAGAGTAAAATAAATTTTTAAATAAATTAAATAAATTAATAAATTAATAAAAAATAAATTAAGTATGAATATTTAATGATTTCCTCAAAATTTAAAACTTCAGTTCAGTGAAATATAAGTAATGGCTTCAAAATTTTGAATATCCCAACCTTTTTGAGAATTTTCCATATTTTCTCTCCAATATGAGGGCAAATTGGTGATAGGATAATGGCTTGGGTTTCGATCCATCTAAAAACCAAATCAACATGCATTTCTGAATCGCTACCACAGAATTCCCGATATTTATCTCTGTAGGCCTGAAAAAAGGAAAAAAGGAAACTTGTCATAACAAGATCGCTTTGCAATTAATAATGTTAATAACCTGTGAAATAAAATAAGGAATATTGTTTACTTTACAGATTCTAATGGATTTGCAGGTATAATGCAATATATATAATTGACAGATTTAAGTTGTTCTGTCCAACAATAAACCATATTTTAATATTTTATATTTATTATAAAAGTTCAACCTGATATTCAAAGAACCCTGTTTTCAAAGCCTCTTTAAATAATGTTTTTTCATAATTATCGGCGGTTTGCGCTATCGCTCTATTCATTTCATTAATAAATACGCGATCGGCAAAAGTTCGCGCAGAACCAGTACGTAAACCATTACGTGCACGTAATTCCATCATTTCTTTAACCCAAATTAGCAAATTGTACAGACGAAGTACAGCGGCATCAGCCATGCTGAATATGAAATTAGCATCTTCAATATAATCACCAGCGTCCTAAAAAAAAACAACTGATCTTTTTAGATATTTTGTATTTAAGAAAATAAAAATCTTATTAAGAAAAAAAAGTGTAAAAGGGAAGGTATATAATGATATATGAAATTCGATGAAAAATATAAAACAACAAACTAACAGCGAGCGATAAGCGCATCCCATCGGCAGAAAATAACTTGACAGTTTCAGCCAATGTTAAAAAGTTTCCTGTTTGCTTCGACATCTAAAATTTTAAATTGCATTAAATTTGTATAAATTTCTTAATAACCTAAAAATAAATGAAACATATTAAACGCACACACTGGAAATTGTTCCCCAGGTCTTTAAGTATAGAAAAAGAGCATCTTTCGATTTCATTCAACTATATATTACCACTAAGCACTGTTGAGAATCTCCCGAAGCTTTATAAACAGTTGTTTTAAATAATAATTAAATTTAATTAATTAAATTGATTAGTAAATAATAATTAAATTTAATAATTAAATTAAATAATAATTAAATTTTGGAATATTAGCCTAATCTTTCCAATGCATTTTACAATTTTATAATGACAACGACATTTTCACGTGTTAGTTCTATGGCTCAGTGTTTTTTTCAACATAATTTCCATTGAGAATCGAAGTTCGAACCCAGTGCAACTTTAAAGGAAAACAGAGAATCGCGTAGGTATGAAGCACCGATGAGGATCCGCAACCAGCATAAACCTGCCCTCCGAAAATCCCCAGCTCACCCGTATGTCTATTGTTAAGGAGCATATTTATCAAGTTATTTATCAAGTTCAAGCCATTTGATAAGCCCAGAAGAACGAGCCTAACCAGCAATGAATGTGTTGAATATATCTACAATATAATCCTTTTAAACTTATCAGGCTGTAGAAAAGTGATAATTTTTTAGCTCGTAACCTGTCGCCATATATTGTTTATATTATTCTTTGTTATTCTCCTTTGTTATTCCTCGTTGCTTAATCTCATTCCTGTGGCTATTAAGCTTTCTGAAGCAATATAACTCGTGGGTGTTATCGACGTTATAACTCATTCATAAAGAAAATAACTAGAATCAAACGAAAACTGTGGTTATTAATTCTTTGAAATAGCAGAAGGAGATAACATACCTTCTCATTGTTAAGTAATAAATGACCATTAGCTCGGAAACTTTTCGGCCACTTGTCTGGATGATCATTCCAAATAGCTACGTGATTGAATAAATAATATGCTAAATGGTTTTGCAAAAGATCTTTACCAGATGCTCTCATGTCCACCGGATACCTATAAACAACATAAATTCTTAGAAATTAAATTATTTTAATTAATGTTAAAACAAAAGGCACCAGTAAAGAAATTCATTTCGCATTATTTCCAGTTTTTCTTCACTAATAAACATCTTGGAACTATCATATGCAGCATTCAGGAATATATAATCCCAACAATCATCAGTCATCTCATCAGCCCTGAAAAAATATCGGCAAAATCATTGTGTATCGAATATGGTACCGAAAACAACCAAAGTTGCAAACCTAATTCCCAATTTTCCAGTACCGCTTCCATCTAAGGAATCGCCTTGTAATAAATGAGCAACTGTATAGTATGCATTGTAAATCGTCGAATCCGATAAAGACTCAATGAGATATTGAGGATCCCAAGGCAATCTTGAACCTAAACCATATGATCTCGAACAGGCATGTTCATGCAACCAATCAATCGTGGAATGAAGATTATGGCGCACCTTCATGTAATTTATAAAATTAGATATAAAATTCACACGTATGGAACACAGTTATCGATCGAAACCCTTACAATTTTCCAGTAAATATATAACAAAAAATTTTTGGTAAAAAATAGAAAGATTTATATATAACAATAAAAATACAACAGATTTTCCACAATTACTCTATTTAACTTTTACAATTACTTTATTACTTCATTACTTCATTAAATTTTTAAGACATTAAAATAAAAAATAATTCGAAACTCTCCAAAAAATTTGCATATACATCTTTATTTAAAAAAGTTTCATTGTTAATCTATCCTTATTATCGGCAAATTTTTGGGTTAATTTTTTTATTTCTCATTTTATTCAAATGATAAAATTTTATACAAATAAGATAAAATTAATCCAAAAAAATGAAAAATTCTCAAACCTCTTCAGAATAGGTATTTAATAAAGAAAGTGCTTTTTTTGCTTCTTTTTTCCATTCTGGGTCACCATAATTAAGATACCTAGAAATGAAACCAATGAAACATAATAACTGACTAATAATTCCCTTTAGTAAACAAATATAGAGATATAATGGCTAAAAAAGTTTGGAAATTAAAAGTTACCACTGGTCGCAGAGAGCGACAATGCATTCATCGCCTGATCTAGAAACAACTTTTTTTTCAGGTTCAACATATTTTGCTGCATCACCAGATTCAAACATATCTGTTTGTATCTTTTTCTTTGCTTCAGCAGCCTTTTCCCCCACATATTTGCCAACCAACATTATCTGGAATAGTGATTCTTAGAAAAGAATGGTTCAAAATTTTGGGATGCAAAATATAACATAAGAAATCGTAATCAAAAATTGAAAATGAAAATTAAAACTGAAGGATTTAAAAGTTATAAATTAAAAATACGATATTTAAAAAAACGATATAAGAAGTAAATACACCATCATAAAATCCTTTTAAATACACTTCTTTCTTTGCTTCTTCGAGTTTTTCCTTCTCATTTTGACTCTCAATTTTCAATTTTTCACATAAGGAAATTGCAGCCAAATTTCCATATCCAGGAATATCAATTATAGGGACCTTAAGTTACAAGAAATAAAATAAAGTTTCATGCCAAACAAATCCAGATTAACAACTTCCGACAGCATTCTAAATTTGCTCATAAATTTGCTCATAAATATATAAGATTTAGCATTTAAAATTTAAATCATTTAAATAATCCGTTCTGAATTTTTGAAATTTATTAAAAGTTTATGAAAAAGAATATGAAAAAAAATAAAAATAATGCCGAATGATAAAAAATGATAATCGACCGGTTCAAATGGTAAAATCATTTCATCAGCTATTCTAAATCTTTCCCTTAATATCTTTTTCTTTTTCAAATCACAGAAAGCGACGTAATCATCTGGAGAATCAGACGGCACACTCGTAACCACACCAGTACCTTAATTATCAAAATTTATATATGTGAGATTGACAAATTGACAATATCAATCCGCAGTAATAACACAGCAACAAATAAAAGAAAAAAAATAAAAAGCTGTAGACGAAGATCAAAAAAAAGCCTTTATCATCACCTTTATCATAATTAATGGTTAACATAGGCAATGCATAAATATGATCATATATTGTTAACGGACTTCTCAGTGATGCACCCAGTAGATCTTTTCCGTTGATCTAGAACCAAAATCATTATTTCTTACTTAATTCAGTTGAACTTTTTGATGAAAAATAAATAAAATAGAATATTCCGATCAAAAAAAAAATTGAAAAAAGTAATTCCGAAAATGTAATATCATCAAATATAATATAATCAGATAATTTCCTATTTTAACTGTAAATTTGAAATTATCAGGAAAAACATGAAAAAAATAAAATATCAGGAAAATTGCGCAATTAATTAATTATATCAATTATATAGTATAATTGAATCAATTATTAATTACACAAACATCATCACTTTCCACAACTTTTTAACCATCTAAAAACTATTTCACGAATTCTTTTTTTGCAGAACGTTCTATCCTCGGATTTGAAATATTTGTTTCACAGATAAAAAGAAATGAATGTTTTTTCACTAAATAGTACTCTGACTGAACAAATGGAAATCAGGCAATATCAGAACTATAAAATAAATGAGCTGGAATTCCACAGCCATATTCCTTGGTTTTTTTAAAACATAAAGTCTTGTACTGTTGTAATAACGGACTTTTCTGCAATCTATTAACTATTAATAGCCAATTTCAACAAAATCTGTTAATGAAGAACAATAAATCAGTTGAAATAAACATTAGTTGAAATAATAGTTAGATAAGTTTTCAGCTCACAATGAATTATCTTTTTTATTCTCCACAAGACATGCACTACTTTTTTGCTATGAATATTAAAGTTTAGGAGTTATTGTTAGTATTTTTCCTTACAATAATCGATAGCTTTTATGCCTATTATTATTATACAGCATATATTTTTGACTGCTAATGACAATTCAAATCTAAAAACCAATCCGAAAACGATTCTTTTTTCTATCGAGAGAAGCAGAGCACAGATTGATGTTAAAATATTCATTCTTCGATGATTTTATGGTGAACTCATTGCATTAACTAAAATATTTACTTGATTTCCCCATAGCATACATATGACTGAATATTGTTCGACTGGTATAACCTATCTTCTCAGCGATTTTATCCAACGTTTGTTTTTGTTGTGGAGGACTGAGGCATTGGGAAGGGATTGGCGAGATTCAGTATATGAGATTGGACGAAAATGACTTGAAACGGAAGGGAAGCGGTTCTAAATTGTTGATCTAATGGTTTGTCCCCAGGCAGACTATGAATTTATCTTTATTATAATATAAATTTATAAACAATAAAGTTGAAGAGAAAAATTAAGAACAAATGAAAAGGAAAAAAGGGGAAGCCTAATATCCCATACATAATTAAAAACACATAGAATAAACTTAAAGTATAATTTAAAAAACATATAAGTTTAAACTGGTCTATTTCATATGCATATATATATATTTTCATTAACGAAAAAAAATTTTGTGTGAATAGCATGCGGTGCATAATTAACAGATGTGTGTAATAAAAACTATAGTTATTTGTTTATGCCTGAATAAATGAGAATTTGGTATGATAAATTAGGTTTTTTTTGGGCATAAAAAAGGAAATGGAATATAAGATTAGTATGCTGATTCACAGCATTTATTTGAGAAATTTAATTTGTTTTTTTTTTTTTATTTGTGTGTGTGTTCGCCTTTTGCGACAACGTTTTACGTTGCAATTTTTTTTTTAGCAAATTCGCAAATGTTCTTCGAATGATAATTGAAGTGCCATTACAGAATTGAGAGGTGAAATGTGAGTGAAATGTAATGAAAGTGAACCTCGAAGTACATAATAATTGCTACATTATATAAAATTCAAGAGTAACCCGAATTTTTAAAGCAAGAAAAATCCTTAATTGAAAATTTACTTCAGAAAAAAGAAATTATTTAGTAGATAACCTATTAAAAAGATACCTTCTCTAAGCCTTCAACAAAACAAATATTTCCATCTTTTTGGGTGAATCCCTGATAACTCATATTACGAGCAGCTCTTTTTGTTGCCACAAAAACTTCACTTTTATCGGCATTTACATAAAACGCACAATATCTGATAAAAAAATTTCATCAAAAAGATGATGGGGATGGTAAAAAATTATTACAAACAAACCTAATGCGAAACTGAACTTATTCTGTTTATTTTTTCTTTAAAAATCAAAAATTTTTCAAAAATGAGAGAAAGAATTCTTTGAATCTCAATCACGTCTAATGCTAATCCTTAAAATTCATGGTTTGCCGATTTAAAAAAAAACTTTTAATAAATGATAAAAAAAAATTACTCCATATCGGGATGAAGATAGCAGTTAGTCTGTCCATACATTGTTTCTGGTCTTAAAGTAGCAGCAACATAAAAAATTGGTTTATCAATTTCGGATAATACTGCAGGTTTAGGATTCAACACCTCAAAAAAATTTTCGTAAGAACTGCTAGTGATTAAAAATTAAACGAATTTAAAACAAAAATAATAAATTATACTTTCAACTTAATCAGAGTATATTCTTGGATACCAACGCCTTCACCACTTGAACGATCGTGATCCATGCATGGTTGCTGATCTTTAGGAGAAAATATAGTATAACGCTTCCCAAATCGTACTTTTTTCGAAAATTGCAATTTTCTGAATTGCCAACAGACAAAAGAATCATAAAATGGATTCACATCAGTTGTTATAAAAGATCGTCGCCAATCAACCTTGAATCAATGCATTTTAGGAAAAAAATTTTTAAATGTATTTTATGCTTCAAGAGCAATATTAATAGTAAAATTAACCTTTACACCCATCTTTTTTAAATCGTTAATGCAATGTTGAGGAAAATATTTAAGCCAATGATTTGGATCAACGAATTTTGCAATTTCACCACTACTAAGTCCAAGTGACTCCATTATTTGCCACTGATACTTTGCTCCACCAGATTTAGCAACAGCTTTACTCTAAAAATTTTACTCATTTAGTCTACGATTTTCAACAATACTGCAAAGTAAAGTAAACAAATTAAAAGACAACGAATGTAAAGCAATAATGAAAATAATAAAAAAAATTTTTGGTCTTAAAAAAATTCCCTCCAACTTTTTATATCATAAGATATACTTTTTTCCCTTTGCTTTTATTTTTCATTGCCTCATCCTCGACATTTTCCACCACTTCACTGGGATTCTCTTCATTAAGTGGAAACTTTGGAGGAAAACCAAATTCTTTTATCTCACGTGCAAGTTTATCTGCACACGCCTTTATTGGCATGCCCGTGCAATGTAATCCGAAAGGAAATATGCAATTCTTGCCCAGCAAACGCTGATATCCTATCGTGAACTGCAATAATGCTCTAAAACTGAGAATTAAAGCACCAATCTCATCAAATTATCAAAAATCTTTTATTTGAAATAAATTAAGTACAATTAAATACAACAAAAAATGATTGATGCTTTAATCTTTTTTTCTTTTTTTTAAATAAAAAGAATTCGACTAAAAAAATTTTTAAGCAAAAAAATATTAGTTTTCATTTATTTAGAATTTATCAATAATGCTTCAACTCCTTCAATAATGTTTAATGCTTCAATAATGTTTTTTATTTTTTCGAATATTTCTCGAATTTTCCAAAACTTGGTTGGAAAAAAAATCTGCTATTACTTTAATTTTAAATTGATAATTGATAATCCCATTAATAACACTTTTATAAATCTTGCTTTAAAAAACTTAAAATCACAATGTTAATGAGATTTTTATAAGCAAATAAAGAAATATGAAGAAAAAAATTTCATAATTTGTTACCATTTTCACTGTTATCTTCTACTGCTATAAATTATTATTATCAATTTTTATTCAGAATTAATGTAATATAATTAAATTGTAAAAATTGTCACCAGCGCTATTAAATGCACCATAATTTATTACATTATTATCATTAATTATTAATATCTAATATTCTTTATTTATTAATAATATCAGCATTTACTGCTTATTAATCAATCAAGGTTTCTGGTACTTTCCAGTCAATATAGTCGAAGAGCAATATATTTATATGCTCTTCTCCATTTTTTTTCAATCATTCTTTCTACTGAGTACTATTATCTTTATTATTATTAATTATTATTATAGTGCATTATATTATTATCATTTCCTTATCAATAATTTATAATATTAATTAATAATAATTAATTTATAATATTTTGTGATGAAGAAAATAATTTGCTTTATCCGACCTCATCTATACGCCTTTTTTCAAGCCTACTGTGGTTCTAATACTTATCACCAATAAATTACCGTTATTGCCCATATAATATAATTTTAATTTCCTCATAAGATCAGTAAAGTTAAATAAGTACCTCGCATTTCGAAAGAGTAAATGTATGACCAAGATGAAGACGGCCATTCATATATGGATAAGGAAACGTTACCATGTATTTCGCTATACTTCTAAATTTTTTATAAATTGTACAAACTGCACAAAACGACTAGGGGTAATTCATTTTTTAATTATTTAATTTTTTAATTATCAAATTCAATTTACATTTCATTATTATTTTATTATTTTTGCTTTCATTTTTTCCGGTAATTGCCAATTTTTTCTTCGAAGAAATAAGAAAACGATTTACCTATCCGTTGGTGCATCAACTTCGAAAACTTTTGCTTCTTCCCAAATTTTCTGAATTTCTTCTTCGTAAAACAATAATTCAGCAACTTTTCTTCGCTCCTTACGAGCCATTGCGAGCTGTAAAAATAAAAATTTAAATTTTTAAATGATGAAAAGTTATATTGGTCAAATGCTCCATTTGCTACCAACAACATGATTTACATGCTTTCCCCTTTCTCTCTATATTTTTTTTTCCTTTTCGTCGACTGTCTTTATTTTTATACTCTTTCCTAACGTTATGCTCTCTTAACATTTGTTCCCTTGCATTTACCACGAATATTTTAAAAATCTGAAATCATTTACTCGTACTTCCATGATACTATCTCCTTTGGCCAACAAATCACAATCGTATAATCTGAACTTGCAAGATTAGTAACAAAACGGATAGCCCACCACACCAGTACCGATACTATTATATTATACTAGTGGAAAATTACGAAAAAAATATAAGAAATTAAAGAAAGAAAAATTTATCGAAAAATTTATCATTTTTTCTAATTTAATTTAATTTTCAAAATTAACTTTCAAAAATAAAAATATTTCTTATTTATCATTATTATAATTCTGAGCTCGTTAAGGGCGATTGAACATCGCTTCAAATATCGGCAACCCACCATCCCGTTTCATCGATTTTTTAGCTACCTCGGATCAACTGATAGAGCAGTGCCTTGGAGGGTGATGGAATATGATGAAATTCCAGAGAAGATTATCCAACTCAAAGAATTTTATTCCCACAGTTTTATTCCGTGCAAATAAAAACGGACTCTTTCGAAATAAGAACTGCATCTGTAAAGGTTGCGCCCTTTCTATTACGATATTCAACTACGCGATAGACTGTATAAAAGTACACCGCTTGTCGGGATTTGGACACTCAAGAAGTGTCCAAATCAGTCCGGAGCATCGTGTAACAGATCTTGAATACGCTGATGGTAGTCCTTTTTGCCGATAGTTATGACGAAATGTAAATAATAACTGCAGCGAGAATCGGATTCAAGGTGAATATAATAAAACGAAAATTTTTTCATCATAATTGCAAGAAGCTGATGAATGCCTCTTTATTAATCCACTGCCAGTTGAGGAAGTGCTGAATATTTAAATATATTGGATTCACTCTATTCCCAAACATCCCAAACGGCTAAGCGAAAGACGAAATTACAACTTGCATAATGGTTTATATAAGCTATAGTTTTTGCTATATGACTATATATGAGACATGGCCAATAAGCGTGGAAAATATTAAGAAGCTATCTACTTTTGACCATGTCTAAGATATATATATTTTACGAATCCGCCGAGCGGATAAAATCTCACATGGTTGCATATACCTTTGCTCAAATACCACCTTTTATATTGCCATTAAAAAGCGTCGCTTCCGCTGGTTAGGGCACGCTAAACTTTGTAACGGATAGTGTCAAAAGTGAGGCTTGAACCTATAGGAGGGCCGGCGATACATGAACTCAGATGATGCAAAAAGGAATGGCTTCTATTACTGCCAGTGATGGCACCGGACCGAACGGCCTGGAGACACCTTACCCTTGTAGCCGGCGCAGCCTGAATAATCCGTAATGTTGCCATAACAAAGACCTTACAGTTTACTTACAGTCCTCGCTAAATCCAACAGCAAAAATTTCGCACCCATACAAGCCGTAAATAGAAAAAAATTTGCTAAAACTAAATTAGCTTGAAAATATTTCCATAGCCGCAATCAGCCTTTTGTGCGGTCGGCCGTCTTCGACTTAGTTTTTCGGTCACTGCTTATATTCTTGTTGAACAAATGAGGTTTTCGATATGTTAGTGATAATAGAAATGTTGAATTATCAAAGACATTTTTGCTAATTTTTGGTCATTTCAATCAGTGCAGGCGAATTATACGAAATATTCAGCGGTATTAACGAGCGAAAGGCCCGTAAAACTTGGAGTGGCGAAGATGGTCTCTTGACAAATAGTTCTCAGCCGATGGACAGGAAAGAGAATGAATTTTGTGAAGAAAGGCGATAGCATGGACTTCGACTAGGAGAAATCAGGCTGCTGGCTATTCCCCTTTTCGCTAAACAGACTGCTAATGTATAATGTATGAGCTCCCCAACCAAGCTCGATTTATGCCAGTGTACTGTTTTCCTGGCGCAGTCTTCACGCTTAGAAGGCTGCTTAAAATATTGCTTCAATCGGCAACTCATTTCACTTTCACTTCACTTCACTTGCTTCGCAGTTTCTTTTAATTCAATAGATAGGAAGACGCTTAGGAACTCGGCGGTGTTCTTGACAATTTCACCAGCTTACATCACCAGAAGTATTTGAGAGCATTATTTTCAAAATAAACATTGGTATTAGTGTTATATTCTTCCCCCACAATCTTTGGTTAGGCTGAATTATAGACCGAATTATGAACATCCATTATGCGCTGGCAGACTCAATTATGCATATAGACACATTCTTTTTCTTCTTCTAACAGCTCTTATCATTACTGATTAGGCTGCTCTCAACTATAGGCTACAAGAGTAAAACGTTTCCAAGATGTTCGATTTAACTCTATCGTAGACAGTAATAGAAGACCATTCTTTTTTCTATCGTCTAAGTCCATATCGCTGGTCCATTTATACGTTTAAAATCTTTTTGATCAGTCCATATCTTGGTTGAATCCCATGGCTTTTGACGCTATCCATTACAAGGTTTAGCAAGTAACGAAATATGTATCAACTGCTGTGCTGAACGTGAGATCGTGTGCTAACCAGCGAATACGACGTTCTATGATAGTACTGTCAGTGCAAGTGGCGTCTGAGGGTGGATACAGTCATTCTATTTGCTGGCGGATCCGCAAAATGTACTTTATACATGAGTGGTCAAAGGTAGGTAACATCTAAATATTCACTCTCCTCTATTTTCATTGGTTCATGCTCGCAACCATAGCAAGATCGAGCGAACTATAGACTATAAGGCGCGAATTTCGTGACTTCTCTATAAAAACTTTGAACGCATTTTTAGTCGCTGCCATCTATGTTGTTTCGTCTTTCGCTTGATAGCTTGTAAGGCTTAAAGTGGATCCAAGGTATTTAAAGTCTGGCCCATCCTCACCAACGATGAGTTAATAAAAATAGAAATTTTATCAGTTCCTTTAGGACGAAAAGGATTTCGTTTCATATCGCGAATCCGGCCGTTACTTAGTATTATCTATATTTCACTATAATTGTAATGCAGTGTCAACAATAAGAACTGCATCATCAACATATTCGAGATCTGTGATATTGTGCTTTGGACTGATTTTGTACATTCGTTGAATGCCGAAAGCGATGTTCGTTATTCAGTCTATCGCATAGTTGAATATTGGAAAGACGTAGCCTTGACGAACACCAATTTTTATTTCGAAAGAGTCTGTTAGTAAATCTGTAAATCTCGTTCATTATATAGCAAATCTAGTCAAATTACATAACTATAATAAATTAAAAATTTAAGATGAGGATTTTTGGCTATCCACTGAGGTCTCTTTGATGCAACGTCTTCCGACACGATACTTCTGATCCGTTTGAATGTGATAAATATATATCCAGGCGTAATAATAAAATAATTCCAAGGCGTGAGCATAGAATATATTCGCGAACCGAGATAATTGCTCAAAACCCGTCAAGGCAAACGAGAATTTATCCGCTAACATTTTGTAAGCGTGGTGAGGTGCTGGCTATAGCTGCTTGGAACGTCAGAACGCTTATGGATTTTGCACGTCAAGCGATCGCTGTCCACAGCCTCTTTAAATACAGCGTGGACGTGTTTTGTCTGTAGAGGGTCCTCATGTTTGCTCTCGAGTAATTATTAAACCTGGTTTCGAGCAAAGATATTGGCAATATCACTAAAGTGTCTCGGATAACTCAGAGCGAAATAGCGTAGCGGTCTGCTCGATCAGCTTTGATTGAATAAAAGCTAGTAAATGACCGCATGGCTTAGGCACGTTTCAAAGGAATGTTCTGCGATATTTCGGTTATCAATGTATACGCTCCTACTTTATGAGCAGACTACAATAAGGATAAATTCTATACGGAACTTCAACAGTTAACAGTTATCCCTACCGAGAGGTGACAAGGTCATACTCAGGAGAGAATGGAATGCGCGCGTAGGTTATGATGTCGTTTCGATAAACTCGGTGATTGGCAAATATGGCATCGAGGTCCAGTGCGCCAATATGGAACGCCTTCTTCGTTTGGCCGAATAGCACGAGCTCTTTGTTATTAATACTTGCTTTTGGCATCGGAGAAGCTATAGAAGATAGTCATGTAGAACTGTCCGGACCAGTATTCCAATTAAATTGACTAAATATTGGTCAATTGCCGTTGAAAGAATGTAAAGAATGTATTGAGAATTTTGTATGGGTTTTACTTTCATTGATACATCTCAGTGAAATGAATGACAACTCTGGTACGGCGAATGAATACTGGTCCCAACTAAAGACATGACAAAAGTCAGCCACATTAGGGTAATAGTGGGAAATGCGCAAGTTGGATATCTGTGCCAAAGTCCGAATGCCAGGAGATTCTGACTTTCGGATTCAAAGGATTGCAACAGCACTGCAGGTCAGAAATTACTATTGGAACGAAATGGCCTTGAGAATTGAGACGGCGGCTTGATTAGGTGATAATAGGAAACTATTTCCCCTTCTTCACAAAGCAACTATAACTCGAGAAGGGACTAGTGAAATGATACGGGTTATTAACGGGGTGTTAAGGCTATTAAGGATCGCATCATAAGGTGGAAAGAATTTTTTGAAGCCAAACTTAATATATGCCATCTGCCGCCTCTGATATAACTGATCTCATTCT
>UYYG01000282.1:0-16396 GCA_900625125.1 Dracunculus medinensis | reverse complement strand
AACTTGTAGAAAATTTATTAGCAGAAATATTCATGCATGTGTTTCGCAGATTTGTATCGCGACGCGGATATCCTAAATTTGATTCAAAACTATTATGGATCAAAGTTTTTCAAAGAAATTTTCTGGCTTCAAAAGGATGATATGGAAAAATATTATACCGAAAGAATTATGGAGCGGAGGTGTTTATGAAAGAATGAAAGGAAGCTCCCAGAAGAGCATTAGATAGGAAACTTTTATGGGAAAGAGAATTAATCACATTAAAAGTGGAAATTGAAGGAATACTTAATATTTGTCCATTAACTCACTTAAATTTTGATGATTACAAAATTATAAGACCTATTGATTTCATTATGCCCAACGTTTCATTAGATATACCAAACAGATGAAGGTAGTATGCAAGATGAATTTCCCACCCATTGAATACTAAAGATAAATTAGTTAAATATTGGTCCAATACATCTCAAATCCATGTCCTGGTGAAATAACCTTGTTAAATGGGCCTAGACTATCAAGGGATATATCGAAGTTAGTAAAAATTCAAGAACTTATTATCGGAAGAGATGGAAGGATGAGAAGTGTAATGGTGCAAACCGTTAATGGAAAACTCTTCAATCGACCATTCAACTTACTTTATCCACTGGAAGTAAATGAAGAGGACAGTGAAGAAGTCTAAACAACAACAACAAAGGATAAACTAGAGGAATCAATTGCTCTCCGAACCAGAGGAGCACGAGGAAGACGAGAGCTTGTTGAACCTAGTTCAAATCAAACGACAAATCCGACTGAAATTAAATTAGTTGTCTCATTAAAAACCAACAAGAACAAAATGCACTTATTAAAACCAAACCAAATGGATATTTTTAATTATACTCCCCAAAGCAAAAATTTTCTCTCAGTCGGGAGTGTCGAAAATTCAGAAATAATTGTATCATAAAATTATAAGTGTTTTCATCGTTTGCTTCGTTCTGTCGTGTCAGTTTTCATCGTTTTCATCTTTTCGTCTGGTCATTTTTTTTCATCGTTCACTTCATTTTGTGGGGTCATTTTTCATCTCTTGATTCATTCGCAGTGTCAGTGTTTAGCGTTAGCTTGATTCATGGTGCCCGTCATTTTTCTTCGTATTTTTTTATTTGCTTAGTATATATATATATTTTCACACGTCGTTTTATTATATTGCTATCTGGATAGTAATAAAACTTTCAACTTATTGTAAATTCTAGCATCAATTCGTGAAACCATCGGCGAGAACGTAAGTCACTCTTTCAAAAATTTTCTGAATTTAACAAAACAATTGGTGTACATTGTTTTGGATAGAAATCTCTGATGTAAACGCATATATATATATATATATATATATAAACTTCCACAAATATTATAATATATATATAAAATTATAATATATAATATATATAAAAAATGTGCTCTCTGACTCTTCCACTGTTTTTAATATACAAGAACATTATAAGGTATGGCCAAATCCAAGAATTTGGAAATTTTCCCATGTAATTCCCATTTATAAAAAGGAAATACTCATATTTTAATTATAGCCTATTAGCTTAAAGTACGTTGATAGTAGAGTATTGGAGAGACTGATTTACAACAAGTTACTAAGTTATCTTGATGCCAAAAATTTAATATTTTCCTATCAGCATGGTTTTTGCTCGAAAGAATCCACTCCACAAATATTGGCAAACATTTCCGATTGGTCTGAAACTATTGTTAATGGGAAGTAAAAATAGCATCAGTAGTATTAGTATTAGTAAAATAGTATTACTTTTAGTAAAATAGGGATAGTAATAGTCTAAAAATAGTATCTAATAGTAAAAATAATTTTCCTATTCTTTTTATTAAAAAAATAATATTAGCCTGCCTTGACTTGGCCAAAGCATTTGATATTCCTTCATCACTGATTCCATCGCCAATCATTCCTTTAGGGCATTCACAAGGATAACCACCATCTCAAGCTCCATAGTCCTTCATATTGTAACAAATTGCGTCGGGATAACATGGGTGGAGATTGCATGGATTTATTAATTCACAGATATGCCCATCACCAATGTTTCCTTCAATTGCGCATAGCCTTGGATAGCAGCGAAGTGGTTGAAAAAAAAGTAAAAGAAAAGAAAAATATTTAAAAAAAAGCATTAAAAATATGTATCTTGAGAAAATAATGTTTTTATTATTTATATATAAAAATACAAAGCACTTGAGGTCTTCAAATAATACATTTTTACTTGCTTTGGCGTTGTTACCACGTTTTGCCTAGGTAGCACGCACAGACACCACCAACATATGCAAATTACTCATACATTCTTTATTTTTGACTAAGTTCATGTTCATTTATGAAGTTTCGATGGTAAGTTGCTTGTACAGAAGTATATAGATAAATGATCCAGGAACATTAATACACGCTGAGCCAGGAAAGCATGGGTTTGCTGAACATTCATCGACATCTTCACAATAAGGATTGGATGTATTAGTTGTTGATCTATAGCCCCATTCACAAATGCATCGATATCCTTCCTAGAAAATAATTTTTTTTTGCCGAAGATGCGAAGGCCTTTTCATAGACAATAGATAATTTTTAGTGTTGCCATTAGATTGAATAAAACATAGCAAGAGTGAAGCACCAGTCAAGGCATAATGCATAATATGACAACAGATAATAATGATATTTATTTTTAATTCATTTTTTACTTGAGGATAGAAATATCATCGTTATATGAAGATGATGAAGGCGATGGTATACAATGACCAGCTGGCCCACATAAATCAAGTGAATACTCACATGCCGTCTTTTGTAAGTGGCAAAATCTTCCATGATATCCTTTTCGGCACAAACATCTTGAATGAAATGTAATGATTGAAATGATTTTATTAATAATCAGAAAAAGTTCGCTGAGAATTTGATACTTTGTTCGATATTTCTGGTGTGATATTAAATAAGATTAACTGTAAGCTAAATCAGCTAAAATCCAACTACTTGCAAAAATTAAAGCGAATTATCTTTTTTATTTAACTAAAATTATTTCAAACCTTGAATTAAATTTTCTAAACACTTTTGTTTGATTACCCACTGTTGTAAAATGCAGGCCCATCCAAATAAATTTTGTGATTTGTTTTTTTTCATATATGGTCCAGCCACCCTGATGATGAACTAATACCATTTTTGGTGCACTTAAAACGTCAGGATCATAAGAGCGCGGGCAAAGTGTCTACTGTCAAAATTTTCTTGAATAGAAATTTAACATTTAACGATTTAACGATTAATTCTAACGATTTTTTCCAGTTTCAATATCTTTTTCTCAATTTCAAGCGAAGTAAGACTGCATGAGAATAATATGTGCCAGATCATGAATTAAATTTTTTTAGCAAATCTTAAGTTATATAGCAAATATGATGGCGCTTTTACTTTGGTTGCAAAACGTTATTTTTTGCCATATGATTTGAGTTTTCGCACTGCTCATATATTAATGAAAAATATGCGTTTGAAAATATCGATTGTTACAATCAATTTGTCATTCTGGTGAGCTGTTGTGTCGATTATTCTTTCTTGTCAATAAGCCATTATTTTTTATTGCATACCAAAAAGATAAAAGGAATGCATTATTCGCCATATCGTACTTATCTAAAAGGCAATCTTTCTTCAAAAGTATTTAGCTTCTATCGTCTTATACCGAGCTTATAAATATAAAGGAGATTATTTACATGGGACACCTATTCAAAATGGCTTCAAAAATGGCAAGTAATGAGGTCCTGTCAACTAAAGATGTATATAACTATCGAGAACTTGAGACAACACAACTGATCTCTATTACTGAGCAATATGAGAAGCAGTAAGATATAATTTCGTATCAAATAAGGTCTATCGAAACATTCACTAAGGTCAACGAGGAATTTAAGAATGAAATAAATATTTTGAAGAAAAATTAGCCAGCTGACAGAATTACAGAAAGGTGTGAGGATTTAAAATAAGTAACCGGATGCTGGGAAAATACAATGGCTACACTCCATCAGAAGTGCTCGAGACTGTCAAATAAAAGCTGAGTACTGGCCATTAGGTTAAGGAGATATACTGGAGAAACAGAGGCTAAAAAAAATAAAACTGCAAGAAGAAATCACAGCAGCCTCCCAGAGTAGGAACCGGCCACCATCACAGTCGTCCAACACCAATTCAAAAACATGGAAACTTGGAGTTTGATCGGAATGTAATCCACACTTGGTCCGGACATTATCCGCACCTACTGGCTAAAGAAGTTAACAGCGGTTCATGAGCGTCTAGCAACTTAGGCGAACCAACTGTTTGTACCAGACCTAATCCAGACTGGTTAATACAAGGAAGAACGGCATTGATCATGAAAGACCCTCATAAAGGAACATACCATCCAATTACCGCCCAATAATCTGCCCATCAGCAAAAATTTCATTTATTTTTTGTGTATATATAATTATTATAAAATTGAAAGAAAATGGGCAACATAAACCTAGTGGGAGATTTGACGTTTTTATGAAACTGTTGAATCAGTCTGGTAAGTAAGTGCAGTTCTCCTGTAAGTAAAATTTTCTGTTTTTCATTCTAGGAAAAAATTGCTTATAAATATGCATACTGCCAAAAAGCAATAAGATCAATAAGCCAGATTGTGAAACGAGGGATATTTTCTTATAAAAATGGAGTAAAGAGTCAAGATCAATTTTTTTTCAGCGAATTTCTAATGCGTTCCAGTTGAAAATCCTAAGTAATGTATTTTTGTCACTGAAATTAGAGCAAATACCAAAATGTTGGTGATTTTTCCAGAAATCTTGAAATCTTTCATAAATTCAGGAAACGGAAAAGCACATCGCTATTTTTCACAGAACTGTGTTTAGCCAGCTTACTTAAATGCAAAAAACTATTTGAAAAAAATAAAATGTGAGCTTTCCTTAATTTATGATTCATTTCGAATGCTGGTGCTATTTAAAAGATGCATGAAAAGTCGGTTTTTACCTTGAAGACGTGTGTGTTTAATTCATGGCCAATTTCACAAAAAATGCTAAAAATGCTAAAAACGTTAAGTATTTATCTAAATGTTTTTGGCGTAAATTTTCTTTTTCTATAATTGTATCATTTCGCAAATTTTAACATCGTTTCAATTTACACGGATTTTTTCATTTTATTTTAGAAAAATAAGAGGATAGATTCAGCTTTTCTTACTTCCTCTATTTGTCTTTACTTTTCCTCGATACACATCGAATTTTCTTTGAAAGCTAAAAAAGTTTTTCTTCGAAAGTTTTTCCTTACTATTTGACTCTACAAAAAAATGCTTGCTCATTGCTCGTATTTTTCGCTAATCACTCTTCCACCGTCTATTGTTTTTCTTTTTTAAGCCCTGTTTTCTTTTGAAACGACATTAAACTCCTTAATCTGTGGGAATTTCTTCATCTATTGAAAAACTTTGCGAGAAACCTTTAAAAGTTTTGTTTTTATTTCTTCTTAATTATTATTGTCATTTAGTTCTATTTCTTGGAGGTCATTTATATGTCATTTGTAATTTATTTTCTATTTATATAAAAATTTTTCTACTTAAAAAATTTTTTACTTATGTTTCATACTTTTTTTTTCAACTTAAAAATTTGTTTTATTAATGATATATTTTTCATTCATACATATTTTTCAGTATATTTTAGGCACTTAAAAAAAGTATATTATCTCCAAGGCTCCAATCTTTAAATCATTATTATTTATTCGCTATCATATTATCAATTGTTATTATTACTATTAATTATTATTATTATAATTATATTATTATACTATTACTATATTATTATATTACTATTGTTGCTATATTTTTATTAGTGTTATCATTATTATTAATTGTTTATCATTATTTATTATTTAATTAACTATGATTGGTTTGCTGAATTCGTAAATTAAACAATCATCATTTCTGAATAATTTCGGCCCTTTTTTTAATCACCGTTATCATCAATTTTTGTGAACCATTAAAATTTCACAGTTTGTTTTGTTCATTAAATGTTCGATAAGTGTAAAAAAAAATTTAGTTTTAGCATGAGATTATCAACAGATTTTGATAAAAATATAAAATCGGAAATGCGATTACCACCCTTTGCAGATATATTTAATGCTTCATTTCGAATACCATTTTTTCTCTATTTTATTTTATTTCAAACAATTGGTTATTACATTCGAAAATACGCGTGGAAAAATTATTCCGGTTTTAGGTTTGTATTTGTAAAATTGTTTTAAATAGATGTTTTTTTAAAATAAGCTCTTTATATACAGATGTGATAAGAATGAAGGATTTTTTTCACGCAAACGGATGAACAAGTACTATCAAGCAAACACTATAGGTACGAGAACAGCGGTTTAGATTATTATATTAAGAGGGCAGTTCGGTTCCTATCTTCATTAAGACCAAATTTGTCATTAAATCCTTGTTGCTAGCCATCCACCAGTGCTTGTATCACCATATAACTTCTTAACGAATTTTTTTAAGTCTGCTATCAACCAGCGGAGAAAGCAACTAGTGTGCTAACCACTTTATTTACTTATTTATTATTGTCGACGATTAATTTCAACATATTTTCTTTGAAATGTTTAACTGATATATTAGATATATATTAACTATGTTTTAAGTGATATAAATTAGATATTTAAGAAATTTATCTTTAAAATTTATAAAATTTGAAATATTAATATTCAATAAATTAACAGAGAATTAAAATCAAAATTTTAATTAATTATCAGGCAATATCGGCTGAGAAATCTTACAGTCTGCCTCATACATTCCATGATCAGTGGCGGTTGGTCATTTATTTTCATGATTTTCAATCCTACAGTGATGTTCAAAGATACTTTGCATTGGTACCGTTCATGGGCCACTCATTTACCTATATTATCCGTTGGTCAGTTCATTTCTTTTTTATTAGATATTCCCTGAAAGCGAAAATTTAGAAACTGGTATCAACTGTTAAAAATTTATTGTGAAAAATTTTTGCATTTTTGTGATGATTTAAATAAATTCTTTTCATTCTTTGAAGAATCGGCAATTCAGAGAAATATTCGAAAAAGTGATAAATATAAGTGATAAGTGAAAAGTGATAAATATAAATAAGTAAATATTCGAAGATTTCAATTTTTCAGCTTATTTTGTATGTGATTCACTTGATATGTTAAGGCACGAACTGTCGAGGTGGACTATTGAACTTCTCATCCACCACTTAGGAAGTATTTTGGTTTTTTTATCTGCAATACTTCCTCGTAAATTCATTCCTTATGCTTACTGGGCACTTCTTATGGAGGTTAACAGGTTATTTTCGTTCGAATTAAATTGAAATGAAAATAATTACCAAATATGTTGGAGTTTGTAGTTGCTGCTCGTATCACTTTATAATTTTATGGTTTTTCATTTCACTTATTATTGAGCACTTTGGATTCATTTGCTTTTATTCGATTCATTAATTTCAGTATTTTCTTGCACCTTCGGTCATTAATGCAGATTACTGGTTATGGTTTAATTAAATCACGGTTATTTCAGTTGATTCGCTATACTAACTTATTGACGTTAGTTTGCCTCTATTTTTAATTTTTCAATTTGAAATATAATCGTTTAAAATAGCCTAAAATGACTTATCTGCTACTTCCATATTTGCCGTGATCGTTTATGCCATCTATTGGATATGGCATCAAATGATGTTATCATCTCCACTGAATGATATTCCAAATTTTTTTGTTTAATCATAGCATTTTTTTTGTAATCCACAGTATTTCCCTAAAAATAAATTATCTATTCAATTATCTAATTGAGAGCAAATTATCATAATTTAACATTATCCACATTATTGTGAGTGAAATAATCGCTTTGGGCTATACATTTTCAGTTATTACACGAATAGATTGAATTCTTCGAAAAAAGTTGTTTGCCTGGAAAAATGAAAAAAAAGTAATCTTAGGATGTTGCAGGTTTTTAATATTCCGGTTCGCGGTACAAATTTGGCAGATACATTGGGCTTTGGTAAACTGTCATAGTTTTCACTTATATTATTTATTTGTGGCTGCTGGTGGCGGATCATTCTTTTTTGTCCTTAATATTATCTTGTTTTCCCGGATTCTCGCTTCCGATGGGTTTCTTGGTGAATATGGTCGATCACACATTGCGATTAATAGGTTTGTTTTGAATTGTCCATTTGTTGAAACCAATCAAGACGTTAGAACAAGGTTGAAATAAACAGATGGAAATAAAAATTGGATAAAAATGCAGAAAATGAAAAAGGAGAAAGAATGGGACTTTTATAAGATGTTGTATAAACACCATTGTTAAGAATCCTATTAAAACTGAAGGTTGATAGAATAATATGGTAACTTGTTCCAGTTTATTATTTCTAATGGAAAAATTGTGAGACATATTGGTTCCACAAATAGGCTTACGTAATTTCATTGGTTCATTGTTTTTAACAAGGTTTAAGTTAAACTGATAATAATTAGTACAGTTTAATTTGATGTAATCAAATAAAATTTTTCAAGCAAAAATTATAAGTATTTTGCCTGTAATAATTCCCACTCCATTTTGCCCATAATTTACTTTAATCCAATCCTGACGAGCGCCAATGCTAATTTGTCAACTTTTTTTCTCACTCTCTGCTGGTGGTCATGATCATCTTCAATCTTAGGACCTTCACCATAAGCCTGGGAGATTGAAGGTTCTGCGCAGTATCTTAGCTGTTCCTAATAGTGCCTTATCTGATGTTGTTCCTGGAATCTGTTGAAGCCACTTTTCTAGTTTAGGTGTCATAGTTCGAAGTGCTCCAATTATCACTGGAATTGCTTTGACCTTTACTTTCCATAGCTTCGGACTTACCCATTCAGAAAAACAAGTATTGACCAGATATCGTGGTAGTAGACAACGATCAGAAATCAGCACTGGTGATACATATAGCCATGTCAAGTGACAGGAGCGTCAGGAAGAAAGAATATGAGAAGTTAGAGGAATTCCAAAGGCTGCTGGAACAGCTAGAGATGATGTGGAAAGTAAAGGCCGAAGTAATTTCAGTGATAACTGTAGCACCTAACTAGAAAAGTGCCTTCAACAGATTTCAGGAACAATATCAAAGATTTATATCCAGAAGAACGCATTATAAGGAACCGCTAAGATACTGCGCGGAACCCTCAAACTCCTAGGCTTCGGAGACTCGTGGTTGAGGAGAATCCTTACTGCTCATAGGGGATGAAAAAAAAGTTTTCTTTTTGTATACATATATATATTTTTCAAGTACAAACTGCACAAAGCTATGTGCCAGAGTTAGCAAATGAAGTCAAAGCAGTGAGTAATATATGTGAATAGAACATGAATAAAACGTAAAGAAAGAGAAAAAAGCATAGTACTTAATGTTATATTCAATATTTTTTTCTGGTTAGGTACGCTAATTTGTCCGACAAGGCAAATTTTGCCAGAGATCTAGTCGATGACAAAAGTGCAGGTAAATTGTTGACATCAGTAAACTTATGCAGAAAGTAGATGGGCAGTATTGGCGCTCCGAAATAAGAGCTATTCTACTGGTCATGTTGTTCATATTGTTTTATTAAATAAATTTGTTTTGAATTTTTGGATTATTGCGAGCTTTTTTCTAAGCAACATAAATTTTTACAGGGATGATCAGGTATCCATTCGTATAATGGAGGATACAAAAAACAGCTAATTACTTTTATCAGTTTTATATTTGAGAAAAAAATTCGATTGTATTTTTTTTTATTGTTTTGCCCTCGATGTTTATGATGTAATTTACTGATTATCATTAAAAATATCAAAATATTGATGTAAACAAATATTAACATGTTATGGTCTTATAAGTCATGGCTACGCGCAGCTGACAGCAATGTTGTCATATTCTCCCAGTAATGATATCATATTTCTCGCAACGTCCCCTTTTTTTATCTTTGAATTTTCGACTTCACTGAGGACCGAAAAAAGGAAGTGAACTTGAGAAACCTTCGATGATAACTTCTATTGTTTAATAGGCATTATTTAATAGGCACGTACATTATTTATCTTTGTAATATTTGTTTAATATCCTGTTTAGTTACAAGAGCATGAATAACTTACAAGAATTCTTGTTAATTATGAAGGAGATAAATTGTTTTGACTGAGAAATTTCATGAATTACATTTTTTGATGAATGCATCTACCACTATAAATGAAATTCAGGTGGTGTTGAAAAATTTGGTGCTTCTGCCTCCAAGTGACTCTCTTGCAAAAGCACTTATTCTAAATGCCAGTGAAGCTAGCGAAACCAGATTTGGTGAATGCTTCAAAATAGCGGAAAGAGACCATTATTCGATGAGTTGCTGTAGTAACTAACCAAGCATCATGTTGTAAATTTATTATCATTGGAATTTTATCATTATTAAAGCGTTTCATTTAAATTGTCAAATACAATTTGACAAATTTTTGATTTCTAATAGTTTTTATTTAATCATTTGAAATAAGTATATTGTAATAATTTTGCTTATGGCATTTTTAGCCTAATTTTATTAAAAATATTTTTTTTCTATATTTTGATGAATATGAGCCAATTTCCTTTGGTTATATATGAAAAATATGCATCTGCATCATATGCATCTGCATCATATTTTACCATAAATACCTTAATATATGCGTTTATTTGACTATATGCAATGCAATTCTTTGAATGCATTTCTTTTTAAGCATTTAGAATTTTAGAATCAACGCATATCAATTGGATAAAAATGGCCCATAAAATACAAAAGTTTTGGTTTAATATATTATAATATTTTAATATAATATATTCTTGGAGTTGAACTTATATAATTTGTCAGTATGATAATGTTCTTCTTCTAACGGTACAACTCTCACCATTACTGGTTAGGTTGGCTCCGCTGGCTACAAGGGTAAGATGCCTCCAAGCTCTTCGATCCGACGGCATCGCTGACTATAATAAAAGGCATTCCCATCGCCCATATATTCATATATCGATAGTCCACATAAGTTCAAAATCTTTCCTCATTGCATCAGTTCAGGTCTTATTGGTGCGAACAAACGAAACTTCAGCAATCTTACAGTATTGTTTTATGATGCATGGGCCTCAATCATTCGTAGTATGCAAGCCGTAAAGGCAAGACTCAAGGACATGTTTGCCGAAGTTGTTACAATATATTATATATATATATATCAATTATACAAAAATCATAAATCATACTGAAATCCGGTATGACCCCTCCAAAGCCAAGACGTTATTACCGGTCTAATGGCATGAAGTATGAACATAAATAAATATAAGAATACTGGAAGGAGGAAACATGGCTCGAACATATCATGCAATAAGGGCGATTCCCATGCTGCATGAACGGGCATGATTTTATTTATTTCTGAAAAAAGAGATTGTTTGCATTCATGACTATTTTTTATTTTTGTTAACAATCAGAATAAAATAAATAAACAGTTCAACCAACTAACACTAAATGGCAAAAATACAGTTTATCAACAAAAGTTTTGGAATGGATGATTTTATAATTTTAGTTGATAGTTTAAAAATATAAAATCGATAATTTTACAATCTCATTAGCAATTTTATAAATTGATTTTTTGCAAAAAACTATTTTTACCAACAAAATCGCCAAAATGGAAGAATTAAGTGACTGGCACTAAGCAAACGAACTTGCATTTACTAAACAACTCAATTTTTCGTAATTGCTATAGCATTGTTGAGAGAACCTGTAAATGGCCGAATTTTTTTTATTTTGTATGAATGCTGAATACAAAGAAATATTTGGATCCCTAACAATAGTTTTTTCCAAATCAACAAAAATACAAAAATAAACAATTCTCGGGTTTTTTTGTCATAATTTTTACGAAAAGAGTAATAAAAAATATTAAATAATAAGCAATATTAATAAACTTAGTATTAAATAAAGAATAAGTGCTTCGACACCGATATAGCATTAAATATAATTTTCTTGAGTTCTTCTCCTGATATCATTCAACATTTCTGGTTTTGCTTACTTCACTGGCTGCAGCACCAATTCCGCCAGGGAATTACGTGGCGATAAGTGGATCGCTAACACCAATCGGATTTCACTTTTAATGGCAAGTTTATTTTTGCTAAAAGATTGGAATCGTGAATTTTGGCCTTAATCAAAACAAAAAACCATACCACTATTCAGTCTGTCCCTGTTTCTAGTTAAAATGATATTCATCACCACTAGCTGGAAAAAAATTTGAACTTATTTTGAAAATGCTGATAAAGCTTTTAAAGCTGAAAAATCATTTTTTGCACAAAAAATTTATTATTGGAACGTCAAAACATTTATGGACGTTTCAAGCCAAGCAATCACTGCCTACATCCTATCTGAATGCCATGTGGATGTGGTTTATTTGTCAGAGATCCATCTTCCTCATGTCGGCTCTCGAGTAATCATTAAATTTGAGCACAGGTATTGGGTACATCACTGTGGTGCCTCGGGTAATTCATGACGAGATGGCATAATGATTGTTAAATACGAAAAACCTCGATTCGCTCTGAAAAAGGTGCCAAAGCCCAAATATCAGGAATCCTGACCATCGGATGCTTCGAAGAATTATAACGACAGCAGCACAGTGGGACAGATTCGGTGGCGATAAATCTAAATTTCTTATTTCACTCAGGAGTTTAGTTAGTTTTGTTATTGCAGGTTTTCGTTAAGCTTGTCATCATGTTTCCGGCTCGTGGCACCAAAAACTTTTTCGGAAAGAGAATGTACTCCTGCGACCGTGAATTGAAATCTTTATTTATATAATATATTTTACTATAATAAATGAAAAATAGGTTTTTAATAGGTTCGAAATAAAAGCGAATATATTCAAAGCGAATACTTAATAAAAGAAGGGGGTGGTGAAGCAAGGCGAAGGCGATTCTTGATATTGTCGATCCAACACTGGCAAGTTCTCCTTTGCCAATCTGGGTGGTTCCTCCAAAACATTAGTTGATCAAAAATTATCTAAAAATTTATTTTTATTTCAAAAGAAAATTTTCTTATGGTTTTCTTTTTTTGCGAATAAGATGGCTTTAAAGATTAGCTAACAGATATGTGAACAAAGGAAAAAAAACAATTTTGTGATTTGCATATTGTTGACTGCTTGTGATGTAGAAAGCTTTGTTAAAATCTTGTTTTTCCTTTTTTGAATTTTAAAAAGCTTTATGAATTTCACCGTATTATTATTTTATTTTATTTCTTTCCTTCGATTATTTCCGACGGCTGTCGTCTGCTGTCTTTCTTGCCTTTCTTTTTTTCGAAGCACTCGATAACCAGGATCTCCTGACGTTCGGGCTTTGGCAACCTTTTTAGACGGTTGGATAGTTGATTCCCACCCAAATAGCGCATTCCTATTAATCTACCCCAGTGTTGAAGTGGCTGACTTTTGTGGACATATCTTTAATTGAGACCAGTATTACTAGTACTAGTTCAATCGCCGTTCCAGAGATGTCATTTACGTTCATTTCAATCTGGACGTTTCAATAATACGTTTGAAATGTGCTCATTGTTTCCGGATTTTTTAATTTGAGATAGTTGAAAGGTGTGATGCGTTGTTTCTTACGGCTTGTCAGTTTTGTACGAAACGTGGCTTGAACCATAACATGGTCTGATCCATGGCTGTTACCTGTTTCAGCGCCCCTATAAGAACAAATATAAGGCATAGAGTTTTTCCAACAGTGGTTAACCAATATATAATCAATCTGGTTGCAACATTGTTTGTCCGAAGAGTTCCACGTGAATAGATGTTTTCTCCAATGCCGAAAGTATATATATATTAGTAACAAAGAGTTCATGATATTCTACAAAACGAAGAAGGCGTTCTCCATTGGCGCACTGGCCTCTGATGCCATATTTGCCATTTACCGAGTTTTTTTGCAACTGCATCATGACCTGTGCGCGCATTCCAGTCTCCCTCGATTATGACCAAGTCACGTCTCGGTAGAGGATGTAGCTAACAGCTGAAGCTCCGCATAGAATTTTCCTTATCGCGGTCATTTGCGCATAAAATTGGAGCATATGCACTGATGACCGAAATATGGCAGAACTTTCGTTTGAAACACGCGTAGGTCATACGGTCATTTACTAGCTTCCGTCCAATCAGAACGGATCGAGCCTTTTCAGACATGACAATTGCTACGCCATTTCTCCCCGAGTTATCCGAGGCATCACATTAATATAGCCAATATCTCTGTTCAGAACCAGGTTTAATAATTATTTGAGAGCTAACATGAGGAGGGTGACTGGGAGAACTATAGAATGATGCGGGCTAAAAGGACTGGAATAGAAGAAAAGGATATTAGGGCGACATCAGGACTGTAAAAGTGAGGTTCATAGAGAAACAAATGCTAAAAAAGATAAATGTTGTTTTCCAAAGAAATATCCAAGGTATCCAACGGCTGGAACACATTGGAGAAAAAGACTCATTAACACCAGTGTAAGGTGACCACAGGACCTGAGAACCTATAGAAATCTTCCAGAGCACCACTCACCATCTCATGAAAAGTATATGTCCGGATAAGTGATTGAAGAAGCTAACACTTCACGAACGCCTAAATACAAATGAAGCAACTGCTAGCAGACTAGTTAAAGAAAAGATGGCATTGATCGTTAAAGAACTTTATAATGGAATGGGATTGCTGCAATATGAGAAGCCTTATCAAGCACAATAGTCACCGGGATCACATGGGTTAATAAATGAGTAAACTTCAAGATATTGGAACGCGAGAGGTTCAAAACAACAGCTGCTCAAAAGATAGAGAAGTTGCTCAGGACTCAAATTCTTAGCAGATCAACCTGAGCACAACCTGGATTGACTATATGATGCCTATGATTCACTGCTGCAGACTGGATCTGCGAATGCGTATATATGCAAAATCAACAGTAAAGACATTCATCACGAATTTAATGGGACTGTGAAAAACGATACCTGAAGTCAATTCGAAAACACAAATAACTATCAAGTGTGGCGTATATCAAGGTAACCCTGCTACTGTTCTGTTCTATAAACATCTGCAAGATATCACAAAAAATGGGCATTGTCGTGAAAAGTTTTGGTTAAATTCAGATAGAGAAAATATTTGAAAGGAATGACTTAAGCATTCTTCGATGATTTCACGGTTTGATTTGATTTTAAAATTTGCAACAAGTTGAAATTTTTAAAATACCATCTAAACAACAATACGAATAAAACGACGTGCGAAAAGATATATTAATTAAGTAAATTAAAATTTAGCAAGAAAAAAGACAGTTATGAGAATATCGCCGCTCTTCAAGCCAATATTCAACACTAACTACGAATAAATCAACAGATAAAAGAATGACCCTAAAATTGACAAAATGGAGCAACGACCTGAGCAAACAATAAATTGACCCAACGAAGCAATGAAAGCTGACCAAGCGATAAAACAAACAACAAAGAAAGGATTTTAGCAAACGATAAAAACTTTATGATTAATAATCTTATGCAATTATTTTGAATAATTTTATGATACAATTATTTCTGAATTTTCGACACTCCCGACTGAGAGAAAATTTTTGCTTTGGGGAGTATAATTAAAAATATCCATTTGGTTTGGTTTTAATAAGTGCATTTTGTTCTTGTTGGTTTTTAATGAGACAACTAATTTAATTTCAGTCGGATTTGTCGTTTGATTTGAACTAGGTTCAATAAGCTCTCGTCTTCCTCGTGCTCCTCTGGTTCGGAGAGCAATTGATTCCTCTAGTTTATCCTTTGTTGTTGTTGTTTAGACTTCTTCACTGTCCTCTTCATTTACTTCCAGTGGATAAAGTAAGTTGAATGGTCGATTGAAGAGTTTTCCATTAACGGTTTGCACCATTACACTTCTCATCCTTCCATCTCTTCCGATAATAAGTTCTTGAATTTTTACTAACTTCGATATATCCCTTGATAGTCTAGGCCCATTTAACAAGGTTATTTCACCAGGACATGGATTTGAGATGTATTGGACCAATATTTAACTAATTTATCTTTAGTATTCAATGGGTGGGAAATTCATCTTGCATACTACCTTCATCTGTTTGGTATATCTAATGAAACGTTGGGCATAATGAAATCAATAGGTCTTATAATTTTGTAATCATCAAAATTTAAGTGAGTTAATGGACAAATATTAAGTATTCCTTCAATTTCCACTTTTAATGTGATTAATTCTCTTTCCCATAAAAGTTTCCTATCTAATGCTCTTCTGGGAGCTTCCTTTCATTCTTTCATAAACACCTCCGCTCCATAATTCTTTCGGTATAATATTTTTCCATATCATCCTTTTGAAGCCAGAAAATTTCTTTGAAAAACTTTGATCCATAATAGTTTTGAATCAAATTTAGGATATCCGCGTCGCGATACAAATCTGC
>UYYG01000177.1:0-49200 GCA_900625125.1 Dracunculus medinensis | reverse complement strand
AAATTTTATTTTTCGTTCGTTTAAGAACAAAACTGAAAGTTTTCTTATCAAATTATACAAAGCATTCGTTCGGCCTCTTCTTGACTACAATACTATATGTTACTCCCCTAGACATCGCAAAACAGGCAAAATAATCGAAGGACTCCAAAAATATTTTCTAAGACGCCTCTCTCCTAATAAAAATTATAATTTTAATTATAAAAGAACACTTCTACAACATAACATGGATTCTCTCTCAGTTCGTAGAATTAAACAAGATTTAATTTACACATATAAGATTCTGTATGGTTATGTTAAACTAGATTGCTCGAAATATTATAACTTTAGACTAAATTTGAATCCAACAAGAACTAATGGCTTAAAATTACTAAAACCTATATGCAAAACTAAGGACTCATGACTTCTTTATTCGTACTAATAACTACTGGAACGAAATTACCGAACGATGTAGCTTGTGCGTCATCCTTAGCTGTCTTTAAAAAAGACTAGATAATATCATTTACGATATTTAAAAAAAAAAAAAAGAGAAGATTTTACACCAGGCAAGAACTGCAGGAAGTGAGAAATCTCGATTTTATCTTCAGGTTATATATGTTACTTCGAATTGTACTATATTATATTGATCTGTAATTTCCTCTTTAAATTGTTAATTTCTGTCATATTGTTTTATAATTAATTTTGTTTATGTTATATATATATTTTTTTTTTTTTGTTGTTTTGTGTTTTCTTTTTCTGTTATCTTAATTGTTATTATTAATACAAGCACATGGCCTTGTCGCCCTGCTTGGTTGGTTATCAATAAATAAATAAATTTATTTCTACAATGCACTGATTCTTTTTCCTCTTCTAAAAGGTCGTACCATAATTATTCGCTAAGCTAAATTTCCTAACTTTGTTGATTGTTTCCAAGCCATTCGATCCGATATTTGAGATTGAAAGAAGCCTCATTTCTTTTTCCGTTGTCTAAGCTTAAGATAATATATCGCTGTATTGCTTTTAAAATTTCTTCTGACTGTATCATTCCAAGTCTTGACTATTTTCATCCCTTACAGCGAGAGCCAAGTTCGCGATAGTCGACGAAGAACGTGGTCTAACCAGCAACTCTCCTTGACGATATTATGGATGCAGATATTTACGAATAATATTTGAATGCAGTGGTGCCTTAGACATTAGTGATTAAGGATAGATAGCTTCTTAATATCTTCTACTAATATTGGCCATATTTTGAAGTTGTATATATAACATATATAAGTTGTATATGTAATATAGCTGGATACGAACTACAGATGCAAATTTTTATTTTGATGGCGATTTTTGATAGCTGCACTTTCATAGATTTCAGATGAAAGAATATTTCTAGCTATCTGTATTTCAATATTCGCTAAGCCAGTTGGTATAAGAGTGAATCCAAGGTATTTAAGTCTATCACTTCCTCAATCTGTGGTGAACCATGGTGAAAAAGCATTCATCGACGTCTGGTATAAAAGGCTTATAAAAGACTTTGTCTATTCATTATTTATATTGAATACAGTTTTTGCTGCACTTGTCAATATTCTCCAAAAAGGACTGGGTTCCTGTATTCCATCACCTTTTAGAGCTCTATGAATTGAAGATAATAGTAGCAAAATCAGTAAAACAAATGAGGATTGCAGATATGAAGTGATGTTCTAACACAGCGTGAATATTTAATACACTGCGGCTGAATCTAGCTTGGACTGGGATGTCCTGCTGCTTCATATTTCCTCAAAGATATTTAGTAGGTCAATTTCTCGATCTTGCCATCCTTCTTGGGATTTGAAGCAGGATCGTTTTCTCCACTTACCGAATATATTCGTCGAAGGTAAAAGGTATTGGACAACATATAAAGATTTCAGCCTGAAGATTGTCTTCTTCAGAAGTTTTGTTGGCCTTGATTATTTCTTGCTCTATTGGAGTAATTTTTTGGCATGCAATTGCAGATTTATGACTTGATAAGCGTTTCATTTATGCTTAGAGCCAGTTAGTACATCGTGTTTAAATTTAAATTTAACCTCAGATTTGCTTCATTACGCGGATTTTGACGATTACCATCTCAGATCATTTCGCCATTTCTCGAATAATAGTTGTATTATAAAATGCAGTGTATTGATTGGAACATTGATAAGGAATTTTATCTTTATTTGCACTAAGCGAATCAGTTCAATTCCAATTTTATTATTTGTCAATTATGAATTTTATTTTTCAATTTTTCCTAATTATTTTTAAATTTCCACAGGAGAAACACGAGATTCGAAAAATTTGCAATTTCTAAGACTGAAGAATGATTGCTGCATGCAGCTCAGAAAGAATTTTAATGGACCAAATGCTACAATATTCAAATTTCCATTCACAACTCAACGATTATGAAAATCATTGGAATATACCATTTCGAAAGGTGACCTATTTTTATAATATTTTCATGATTACTTCTATAAAAATTCCTTGCTAAATTCCTAACAAAAAAACCCATAATGTGGCCCATTTTGGCCGAAGAAAATGCACGTTTGCCTGAATAATCAAGCAAAATCGATGTTAACTTCATTTCCTTGCAAATATCAGATGAAATTTGAAAATCTTAACCTAAAAACTTTTTTTCTGATTTCTTTGTTTTTTCGTGGCTTCATGGTTTGGCATTGAAAGTTGAAAGGAATAATAAATCTTTTTTCAAAAGCGATTTCAGGTCAGTATTTCTTTAGAAACGTATATTATTATGCTCGTTTGCATTGCTCAATACTGCTTCATGCATATCATTAATAATTGCATCTCAAAATTTGCTGGGAATTCAATTATTGGCTTTTACTAATCTTCTTGCCGCTTTTGTTGTTACACTTGGAATTATTCTGTGCATCCGAAGGTTGTTAATTGCAGGTCTCATCTATATGGTAAATCTTTATTTTTTGCCTTTTAAGGAAAATTCACTTTTTGCTCTAATAATTTTTAAGGTTTTGCTATTATAGTTTATTATCAGTGTACAAAAGGAGTGAGTATTTGCTAAAAGCTCATCGATAATTTTGATAACGATGAATTACAAATGTTGATAAACTTTAGCATTTATAATAATTTTTATTGTTGTTATCTGTCTATATCTATTATCTATTGCCTATCCAAACTTCATTTTTTCCTTCAAACAGTGTGCTCATATTCTTCAGTGCTAAGGTGAAAGCTCTTCTAGGGCATTCGATCGTTGGACGGTTTTTTAAACAAAATACTTTTATGGCGAAAAAGGCAATTAATAAATCATATTAAAAAATATTAAAAAATTGAAAAATTTGTGCTAAATGTTGTAGTAAAATTAGAAATCTAATTGATAGAAAATAAAATGAAACACTGATAAGAATTTTAAAAAATATAGAAATCTGTTTAATAAATAATGTATTCTTTATGTATTGCGGAAAATTATTTTTTGAGACTGTGTTCGTTGTGTTTCAATTGGTTCTAACGTGTAATATAGTTGAAGAATGCTTGGGACGCGGTGAAACTCTATTTAAACGCAAAGATATATGGATTATTATTGCTTTAGTTTCAAACATCATTGAACTTAAGTAAATATTTGTTCCTATTTTCATCAAATTGAAATGTAGTCGAATTAGATCAAACTGATTGCAAGAATATTCTCGCAGTGATACAGCTAGCTTACTATTTTTATTATTCGTTCATTAATTTTTAAAATACTCCTTCGTTTAAGACTGATTACAACAGTTGTCACCGATCTCCCATATTATAAACGAGTGACGCAACCACCCTTATATTCTAACTGTGTTAACGAACCGACAATTCTTCGAGTAGATTCATTACCTACATACGAAGAAGCAATGAATATGATTAATTTACGATGTGCGGCAGGTAATTTTTGATAGCAGTGTTGAGTAAATAATCTAACCTATAACTGGAATAAATAAATAAAGACGTTAAGTATAAGGCTGTCAAACAGTTTATATATGAAATTTGTCGTTTATATTTCAGAAGCAAAACTGTACAATGTGAGAGGAAATTTTGCTCATGTTAAGTACTCTCAAGCGCTAGAAATTAATCAGATTATTGAATTATATCATAGAAACTATAAAATTTTCTAAAGAATTTTTTATACCTTCTATAGAAAAATTTTTTCACTCATTGTATTGAAAAAACATTAAAATCAATTAATTCACTACACTTGTCGTATTGTCGTATAATCAGAAATAAAATTTTAGAAATTAGAAATTTCTAAATTTAGAAATTTTTGCCAGGGAGTCACTTAGAAAAAAAAGTGCAAGTGAGCACTTCGCGGATTTTTTAATGATGGGTTTCCTCGACGAAAGCAGAATGCGAGAATCTGAACAACACAGTCTTTTTGGTTGTCCTTCTCTCCTGCTTTTTTTTTACTTTATTCATCGTCTTAATTTTAGAGGTGCAACTAAATAATCAGACATCAGCGGTCATTCAGCAAAATGCAACACTCTCATGAAATTCTCCATTTATTTGTTCATTCTTATTTATTTTTTTTTTTGCGTTGTCTCTTGTCTTTGAGATTTTGCTTCATTCTTCCTCTAAAATTTGTTGGATTTCACCGTTTGATATTATAAAAACGGTTATTATTTCACGATGTTCAATGTTTAATTTTCGATTCAATCTTTATTTAATATTGAATCTTTTTTCGACTCGAATAAGAATCCTCTACATTATAAAGGAAGGATTAAATAAATTATTCTTAAAATTATTTATAACAGAATATGGGAAAAGTCGCTCGCTTTTGCCGAGTGCAGTTTAAACTGCGCTAAATATACTATAAGTAAGTTACACATTGTTCATATTGTATTGTTTCTTATGTTTACCTTATATGCAGCAAATCAAGTATAGTAGATAGAACAAAAAGATTTCCTTCATCAAATATGAATTTGAATTTGTCCCGTTTTGCTTTCACTCCATTTCGCTTTCTGATTCATTCAAACCCAATATTTAACGACAAACCTAACCATAAGTGAAGTCTGGATAAAACCAACGATGGAAATATATATAAAACGTGTCGAGAAAGATTCTCTTTCATTTCTCTCTCTTCTGGCTAATTCAAATCGTTTTATCAGTTAAACTGAAAATTCTAAATGAAAACAATTTCTCAGAGTTATTCCACTTTGCGTTTTACATTTTCTGCTTTCATTTTTAGTTCGATAAAATTTCTTTTTTCTTAGTTCCACTTTCTTTTTTATTTCTTTTTATAGATTTCTTCCTGCTTTCTTTTTTAGACTTCCTTTTAATGCTTTTTTCATCTGAATTTTAATTAAAATTTTTGTTGTAATTATTTTATTTGTTAAATTTCGTCTTAGCTCGACTATGTTAAATGAAAAAATAAATTTGGATAAATATTTTTTCCTTATTTTGTTTCGTAACTTTCGATTTTTTGCTTTTTGAATTTTCACTTTTCGTTTCCTTATTTTTCGACTTCTTGATTTTCACTTTTTTGCTTTTCGATTTCTTGCTTTTCCGTTTTTTATCTAAATATTCGTTTCTTTGATTAAAAAAACTGGTCAAAACCTGTCGGAGTGTTTTGCATGTTGTCAGATCCTTTCTTCTCAAACGTGAAAATCAACTTGTGTTTATTACTTTTTTCTTCTTTTTTGCCTCCTACCTTCTCGGAGCTTTTAGATAATTTTGCATCAACAGCCATTCGCTTTGATAAAATATCGCTGAAAATTATGGTTAATGGTATTTTCAGTGATATATATATTGAGCATAGTACCCCTAAACAAGTAAAATTTTATCGTACCTTTCTGTAATACTTTGAGGAATCGCTGCTATTTTGAATTCAGCAAACTGTTTTGGCTCTTCTCTCTTAATTATTTTTAACGAAATTTAAACGACAGCTTCAATGAAACCAATCCTCTTGCGAGCCAATTTAAATTTGTCGGACATGGAAACAGAGCTGGGATTCCATACTTTATATGGATTAATATTTTCGGTGATATTAAAGCAGCACCGCATTTATAATTCATGAGACAATTTTTCTTTAAACACTTGCAGACCATCTCCAATATGAATATGAATAATGAGCACGGTTAGAAAATTATCAAATCCACAGCAGCACTGTCCTCACTGTTCAGTAATTTTTTCAAAAGAAAGTGGGAAAGAATAGTAAAAGCAAATTTTAACTGCTAATACTGAAAATAGTTTATCTGAAAAAATGAAGGAATACTTATATAAGTATTCTTCATCTGAAGCCCAACACCATTTCTGGGCTTTTGTTAGGAACCACTGTGAAAAGTCGCACGTTTTTTCCTCAGTTGCACCCAGATTTCAATCGTCTGTGATGATGTATCATCAAATATACCAAAAAACCACTAATACCTACTGGACCATCGAGCACCCTTCCTCTAGTTTTAGTTAAATACGACACAATACAATACTACTGCCTTCTAAATCAAAACTTTTTGAATTATTTAACTAGCTAGAAATTTTTCATAAATTTGATCGGAAGTGAATGCACTCATTAACATTCCGATCAATAACTTATATATATATATAAATAATTTCAAAAATAACTTATATTACAATCTTTTTTGTACTTCGAATTGCCCTCATTATTTTATCGAAATATCAGATTAGCTTTATAGATAATAATAGTAATATAGATAATTTCTTCAGATGGTATTGCTTACAAATCCTCCATTTCAGCATAAATTTTAAAGCGCTAAACCGTTTATGGTCGTTAAGCCGTTAAACACAACGGCAGATGGTAAAGGTGCACCAACGGAGAACGCCTTTTTCGCTTCCTCGCTTTGCGGCAGAGCAAGGCTTCTTGCTGCTAATACATGCTTTCGATAGCAACACCTTTCAAGATCTTTAAATTATCTCAGACTAAAAGATTCCGAAACATTAAACAATACAAAACAATAATGAATAATAACGAAACCAATGTTTTCCAATTCTACTTTCCCAGGCCTCCCAACCTCTTGCAATAGCCAAGTTTGTCTGAAGCCAATCCTTTCCCCACCACCTAAGCCATATATTGCTGACCCTCTAGCCATATTGTGAAAATATTGTGAATAGGGCCTTAGAGGTGCTTAAAAAATGACTGAAATGAGTGAAATTATTTTCCTAAAACGAAAGTTTGCACTCCTGGCTTGTTGCCAAAATATTTAAAATTTCATGGGTTTAAAGTGGTCGCAAGGTTTTTCTGGTCTCAGCTTTGTTTCCTGCATTTATTTGTTATTGGATTGGTTTTATTGTTCGTTTCTGAATGGTCATTTCTATGTAAGTGCGAATGATAAAAGTAGTAATAAGGTTGGAGAGTGATAGAAAGATGGGGGAGTGGTAGAAGGGTCGGGGCAAGGAGGGGGAATAGTAGAAGGGTGGGGAGTGGTAGAAAGGTCGGGGGCAAGGAGGGGGAATAGTAGGAGGGGAGTAATTGAAGAGTTGAAAACAATATAAATAGACGATTTCTTGAATCGTGAGTTATTTAGTGAATTATTCTCTTATAAGCTGAGTGAAAGAAATTTCTTTCCGAAATTTATACAGTTTGTTGACAATAAGACTGTCTGAAAACTCGGTCATTCGTTAAGCATTCGTTGTGTGACATAAGTAATTTCTTATTATAAATTATGTGTTTATTTATTTTTATATTTATTCTCCAGGATTTTTTTAATGAATTTTCCCACTGATTATTGTGTTATATTCGTTAGAATTAATTTTAATGGTCATAAATAAAATGCATTGGAATTTTTCTTTGAAATTTATACCTCATTTTTTGTATGAATTTTCACTGCTTATATTTTGATTCTTAACTAAAATATTCACCAATTTGCTTCGAGAATCCTGTGGAGAAGCATATCAACAAACATATTTATATTTCAAAAATTTATTTCAGAAATTCAAGTTATAAATTTAAAATTCTTGTTTGAAAGAAATAATTTAGCCTATTACTTATTTGTGTGGTTAATTAATAATGTTAAATATTAACATGATGGATTTCCTCCATTTGATAGTTTGAATGCAAATTTGTGAAATTTTTAAAATTCAGTTCGGATTTTTCGGATTTTCTGTTGACAATCAAGTAAAAAAATGGCGATTGATAACAATAATTCCATTAATATTATCAAAAATTTAAAAGAACAGTATAATCTCATTGCAAAGGTCTTAAATTTTGTTTGAACTTTTTAAAACGTGTTTATATTTAAGCCTAATTTTCATTATAGAAACTTCTTATTAAGCCTTAAACGAATGTGCTGAGTTTTTTAATGATTTAAGTTTAATTATTGATTTTGGTAAACTGAAATAATTCAAGTAATTTAGGTGCCATTGATTATATCAGGTCGAATTTTTAATGGTGATGGCGAATATTTACAAGTATCATTTTTTTTTATGGAAGATATTCGAAATATATAAGTTATTATAAAAATATATTAGAAAAATATATCGGAAATATGATTTCTAGATTGCGTCTATACGTTCGAATCACTCCGTACAAATGAAGAAAATCATAAGAATGCAACAGTTAAGTGTTATTAAAGAATGCGTTGTATCGCCTTATTATAAGATTATTTCAACATCTTCGACTGCTCTTGCCAATCTTGAGTAAGTTTTTTTTATTTATTTAAATTTACTTAAATCCCTATCCCTTCATCATCTATATTCATTGTGATTTTTATTTTTCCAATGAATTTTCTAACAGCATGGCAATTTGAAAATTTCATGGCGGAGTTTTTAACTTAAAAGAAGACCCATAGTATTCTTAAGCTATTAGAAATCAACCACTAAAGCCAAGGGATTTTAAAAAAAATGGATTTCAGCTCTCAGTTGGTGACTTATTCTTCAGATAATAAGAAAATGGTTTCCCTAATTATGGTAAATGATAACATGGAAAAAAAACAATATATTCGGGTGATTTCATTATTTATTGTAATATTTGGCATTTCTGTTTCTTCTGTGTATTTTTCCTTATTTTTAATGTTTTTTTCAGTATTAATAGAAAATTGATTTATCAAAGTAGATAAATTTTTTTTTATTCCCTTTATAAATTTTAGGTTTTCAATCGGATCGAAAATCTCGAACTTTGTTGTGTAGATGTTACAACGCCAAAAATGCACGGGGTTATCCACGAAAAAAGTTATTCATTTAAAATTTGGAAACGTTGATATATGCATTAATTTGTTGATTTAGGCCCATTCGGCGGCTTCAAGTGGTCATCAAATGGAGACAAAATTCTGTATGTTGCTGAAAAGGAAGAGAAAGCGACAGAATTTTTTGATGCAAGTTTGGACTGGAATGATGCAAACAAAATACAAGAATCACATATCGTACATTTTGTTTTTTCATTTCATTTCATTTTTTCGAAACTTTTTGGCAGAAATGAACGATGACAATGAGTTCATCACTGATTAAAATTTTCATTTTCGTTCCATTTTCGCGAAGAAAATTGTGCTTTGAACTGTTTTACATTGGTAGAATGGCTCACTGGGTTGTTTCTCAATTTGGAGCGCCGATGAGATTTGCTTCATCGCAGAGAGGTAAACCAGTCCAGTACAAAAAATACGGGTGATGCTGGCTACTCACCTGTATTTCTGTCGCCAAGGGATACCCTGTCATATTGCCCAGTGCGACAAGCCAATGGAGCGAGTTTCACTAGTAATGGTGAAGATTCTTAAAAAAAGAACATTGATTGAATTTAGGGCGAAAAATTTAAACTTTTTGAAAGTTGGGGCGAACAACAATATGACGTTCGGCGACCGAAATTGTGTATTTTCAATGTCACTACTGCAACTATTTCGGTGTTGGACCAAATTTCTGACGAAATATCTCCTACTTTTGTAAAAATTTCGTTTAATTTTTCCATTTCTAAATTTAAATAAAATTAATTTCATTTATTTCATTTAATTTAATTTAATTTCATTTATTTAATTTCATTTTTTTTTCATTTTATTATCCATTTGTATTTCACCATCTAATTTTACCTTCTGACTCTTTTAATAATGCCTAAGGCTATTTTTTTAGAGTGTTTGGGGACCTAACGATGAGGGTATTGTATTTTTTGGCTTAAAAAACGTTCCATTTAAATTAGGTCGATCTTTTTGCAATAATCGGAGGTAAGTTTTATATTCTTCTTCTTCTTCTAACATTTCTCACCGTTATTGGTTAGGCTGGCTCCAACGGCTACAAGCGTAAGACCCTTCCAAGCGGCGCGGTCTGATGCTTTCGTCGACAGTAATGGAAGCCATTTCTTTTTCTATCGTCTAATTCCATATATTGCTGGTCCACCTATACGTTCAAAATCTTTTCTCGCCGTATCAGTCCAGGTCTTGATTGGCCCACTTCGCTTTTGACTCCAACCGTTTACGGTTTAGCGAATAACGAAAAAATCTTTTCTCGCCGCAACTCCTGTGGTGGGCGACGGAGAATGTGCCTTAACCAGCGAAAGCCGCGCTCTGTGATAACATGCAAGTGGTACTTGAACGAAGATGGATTGATCGATTTTGTGATATATTATCCGCTCGATCCGCAATATGTACCTTAGACAAGAGTGGTCAAAGGCAGATAACTTATTAATATCCACTCTCATATGCCATGTCTCAGAACCATATAGTAAGATCGAACGGATCACGGCAATATAGATGCGGATTTTCGTTTTTGTGGTGATTTCACGACGATTCCATAAAAGTTTCGTCAACCGGAAGAACGCATTTCTAGCTGCCGTGATACGAGTTCATCTTTTCATATTTATCATCATCTTATCATCTTTCATCTTTTGCCTGTTCCATTTGGTATTAGAGTGGACTCAAGGTATTTGAAATCAGGCACTTCCTCAACCGGCAATCAATTTACAAAAGAATCATTTTATCAGCTTCTTGCACATAAGACGAAAAGACTTTCGTTTTATTTACATTGATCCTGAGTCCGATTCTTGCTGCAATTTCTAACACGTTATTTAGTATTACTTGCATTTAATTATTTATGTCAGCAAAAAGGACTATTTTATCAGCATATTCAAGATCTGTGATACGATGCCCTGGGCTAATTCGGACATCTCTTGAATGCCGACAAGCAGTATTTATTATCCAGTCTATCGCATAGTTGAATATTGTGTGGGAAAGGACGCAGGCCTGACGGACACCTGTTCTTATTTCGAAGGAATCTGTCAGCTCCTCATATACACAGACTGCGCCGACGTGCGTTCATAAAATGCCTTTATCAGTCTAATGATTTTCTCTGGAACACCGTCACGTTCCATCATCTTCCAAAGCGACGCTCTATCAATTGAATCAAAGGCAGCCGCAAAGTCAATAAAATACGTGACAGTGGGTTGCAAATATTTGAAACGATGTTCCTTTTTAACGTGAATATCTGGTCAGCATAACCGCGCCCTAGTCTGAAACCAGCTTGATTAGGACGCATCCTGTTGTCACGTACTTTCGGAATTCTTTTGTGTAAAAGGGAAGCAAAAATTTTCACTGAGACGTCTAGTAGGCTGATTCCTCGATAATTGTCGTAGTATGTCCTATCATCTTTCTTGAGAACTGGGAGCAAAATTGCTTTGCTCCAATCATCTGGTAATATTTCTTTTTTCCATACTAAAGAGTACATTTGTTGAAGGTGCGTTATGAAGAACGATGGACAGTATTTGAAAAAGTCAGCCCGAAGACCATCTTCTCCTGGTGTTTTGTTAGCCTTGAGCTTATGGATAACTGAAATTATTTTTTCTTCTATTGGAGGCTCACAGTTGCAAGCGTATGCCTCGGCAAATGTATCAGCTATATCAGGGGCAACACATTGCGCTTCATGGTTAAGTTTGGCCTCAAAGAATTCTTTCCATCTTATGAGGCGATCCTTAATATTTTTGATCAGTGCGCCATTGCTCTCTCTTACCATTTCATTGATCGTTCATAGGATCGTAATTGCTTTATGAAGAAGGTAGAATAGTTTCCTATTGTCACCCAATCGAGCCGCTGCCTCCATTTTTGAGGCCATGTCACTCCAATAGTGTTTTCTTGCTGCTTTCGTTGCAAATCTAAGTTTTATATTATAGAGACTCGATATTTTCTCATAAAAATCAAAAAAATTTGGGCTAAAAATTGCTTTTTTATTTTCTGAGCCTTATAATTTCTCCACGTTGACATTCTTAGTAGTAAAAAGTTCATTTTCATGTGGTTCAAAAGATTTCAGAGGTGCTCTGTATTATTATGAAATAGAGTCGAAACGTTTGTCGATGCTATCCGAACTTGATGTTTCGATCGAAAATATCATCTTCTCCCCTGATATGAAAAAGATGGTTTATTTTGAGCGGAAATCTGGTGGACCACATAATTCATCACTTGCGATGATTTTAGTGGGTTTTTTAAATTTTAATGTTTGTTTTTTTTTAATATTCTAAAAATATTGTATTTTAATAATTGTTCATAGTTTATTTTGCCATTTTCAAATTTTTATTTTTTTTAGTATGATTGGTATAATAAAACTGCGAAAGTAGTGGTGTCCACTGTTGATTTTTCTTTCGGTTTGTTAAAAAATGTTTTCGTTTTGGAAATTGTTTTCATCCTAATTGCATAAACTGTTTGAAGTTTGAAGCATTTTATATATGTATACCTGTAGGCAAAGATGGTTTTCCTGGGCTTTATGATGTGGATTTTCCTGAAAGATGTTGGTCCACAGATAATGGACGTATCATTTTTTCTTCAGCTTGGTCATCCAAAAAAGTTATTTTTCATTTTTTAAGGTTTAGAGGTTTCAGTTTTCAAAACGATTATTTTTTCCTTTCATGCTTTAATATTTTCTTTCTTTTTTCCTACTTTTGTTCATTTAATTCTCTTTATTTATTAAAATATTTTCACTTTCTATTAACTTTATTTCAAAGAGGTTTTTTATAGTATATTAATGGGCCAATGGAAAAGAAAATTTTAGAAATTTTAATGTAAGGAGCTTCTCAGAGATTTTTACTTTTTTTATTTTTCAAATAATGAATGCTTCCAATTATTTAGTAGTCATTGATCATTGCTTATTTGTTTAAGGAAGTTATCTGTGTAAACACGAAAACTGCTTCTTTACAGAAACTTACGAATCTTGGTATTTTTCATTTTTTTTTCTCTTTTCTTTTTTTTTCATTCTCTTTCTTAATAATGGTTCATAATATAATATATTGCATGACATTGGCGTGAATTTTTTTCTTTATTCGTCGAATATTACAAGCAGTGAATTATCCTTTATTTCTCATTTTTACACCATTATTTTATGAATTTTTTTCTAAATTACTGCTTAATTCTAAATTTACATTGTTTCGAAATTGGTCATTTAGATGCTGTTCATGGATCTTGGATCGTACGTGATGTTTCTTTTGATCATATTTTGGTTGAGTTCTCGTCCCCGTCCATTCCACCATCATTTTTCCTTGCTAAATTGCCTGAAAGTGGTGCAGAAACTAAGGTTACTTGTTTCTTATTTCTTATTAAAATCATTTTTTATAAGTCCTTGTATTGATTTCACCAAGTTATCTTAAGCAGATATGCTTTCAAATCTATCTCATATATTTTTATTTACTCCATAAAATGAAATTTTTGAGATCTTTTATACCAAATTTATTTTAAGATCATTTGGACTAAGATAGACGAAATAAAAACTTCTCTCCAACGTACTTTTTGTCAAACATGGCAAATTATTAACTTCGCAGAGGAAGGTAAATTTTTTCTTGCTTTGATTTATATTTCATATATGCTAAAGCAAATCTAAGCATATATTAATTGACGGATATATTAACCTAATCTTTTGGTCGATTTCTTTCTTTGGTCAAAATTATTTTTTATTTCAAATCGGTCATTTTTATATTTAAGAATATTTTTTTGTTGCTAAGAGAAATGAACGGGAAACATCGAGAGGATTTATACTCTATTAAAGAATTTAAATAGAGTATAAATAGAGTATAAATAAAGCAGGAAAATCCAGCTACAACAAGCAAAATTTTATATTGCGCAGTATAGAACGATGCTGTAGACAGAAAATTATTCCTATGAAAATAGCAAAAGCATCATTTCATGCTGATGTTACCAAGAAAAAGGAAAAGAAAATCAAAAATTGCAAAGACGTGGAACGTAAGCAAGAATTCAGAAAAATTCAACACTGTAATGGGAAAACTGTAGATTGACAATCTACGCATCAGCGAATTGAAATGGATTGAGGTCGAGCACTATCAAAAAATCATATTGTTTATCACCCGGGATTTTCAAAGCAATGGTGTTGTCAAGTTGGAAAAAGTAGAGCAACAACAATACTTGTCTGGTTCAGTTAATCGAATAATAACAATTAGATTTTGTGGACTTTTCTTTAATATGATTCAAGTTTGATCTGATCACCAGTGCAGAAAAAGAAGATATTGAGAGATTTATGGTCAAGTTTAATTCAAAATCTTGAATCTTGATTTGCTTATGATTAGTGATTGGAGACACGAAAAAAAGGTATTTGGTTTGTTAGAAAACCAAAATTATGCGGGAAACTGACTTATCATTTTTGCTGTTCCAGGGATTTCTTCATTTCTTCTTGTCTTTAAAGAACGAAAATGGCGCTTCTATACATGGACTTAATCAAATCATATCGAAATCAAATCGGCTATATTATTGCTAAGCGGCGATGAAGGGAGAGATGTCGCTTACTTATGGCGACATGAACAGATGCCAATTGTGAAATAGATGAAGAGTGGTCATATATAAGATATATTGGTCATATTCAGATTATACTAAAAAAGAAACCCGTTTCGACGTTATATTGTATCTTAAATGTATGGTTATTTTCAAGGCAAAAGTCAGGGATCGCTTTGAAATTCCGAATCTTATGCATAGAGAACCAGAATTATGTGATGAACTTAAATAAAGATGAATACGTGAAGTATTATTTAAATAAAAAAAATGAAATGAAAAGAAAATTAGATGCATAAATAAAATATTCGTGGAAATAACTAAGATAAGAAGAGAAGCTAAAACCAAAAAAAATAAAAATCTGGAAAAGGAACCTGATAAAGAATTTTAGAGAGCCATCAAAAGAAGGAAAAGACAATATGTAAATATTTTTATAGCAAAGTCATATTTTATTTGTAAAGAAATTGAAATTGCAATCAAATATAAAAATAAGTAAAGTTTCAAATGGTTCTTTCGGAGCAGGTTCTGGTCTCGAATTGCTATGATAAAAAGCCCCATTGGATAGGCAATTCGTGGACGTTAGTATGCAGAAGACCATAGATGATATTTTTTACTCACAGAGACTTCTAGTATTTGAATTTTAAATCAATCTTCGACATTCCACGCTTATTAGTAGCAGTACCAAGTGGAAAACTAAAGGAATTTGATGGAATGTCTTGTGAAATTTGGCAAATAAGAATATTTCTAATTATATCAAAATTCTAGGCTATGCCATCAAATCTAGAGAAGAACATATGCTAGCCAGCCGAACAATTAATGTATATTCCAATACCAAAAAAGGTGACTTAAGAGAAGAGAATAGAACAGTATCATTAATTTCTTATGCAAGCGAAATACTACTTAGAATTAAAGCAGAACCTTGCATCGAGAAAGATATACCGGATCTTTAAGCTGATTTCAGAAAAGCACGGAAAGATATTGCTGATATACGCCGAATAATTGAATGAGCCAAAGAATATAAGAAAAAGCTCAGCAATTTCATCAATTATAGGAAATATGTCAATTATCTTATAGTATATAGTTTTTTTATTCTGGAAATTCTAGAACATCATTAGTTTTATAAGATTTTTTTATACAAATCAAAGTATGGGCATAATGTTGCGAAGTAGAAGAGTGCGTAAGAGTGCAGCAAGGATCTTTACTTCCTCTTTATTTTCTTATTATCTTTATCAAACCAGGCTGGTCTCAAAAATGGGAGAAAAATATCAATAACCTGTAAAAATATGTTGATGATACTACTACTCGTAAATGCAAAAGATTTTTTTAGTTTTAAAAGGGCATGTCCAAAAACCATTTAAGATCTAAAGGTAAAGGCTCAACTATGATAATAGATAGAAAAATCAGCTCTAAAATTGACAATTAATATCTTTTTTGGATCAACCATCAAAAATAAAGGAAAAGTCATGAATTACATCCTGGATTAGCACTTGGATTGAACAACCATAAAAACACTGGAGAATTTATTCTCTTGTGATTAAGGCCTACAAGAATTGTAGTTCTAAATCACGGTACTTCTTCCCACTCTGGATGCGAGACTTTAAAAAAGCAGGACAGAAAGAATATAATTGCTTTTGAAATTTTATGTTGGAGAAGACTCTTGAAAAACTCTGGAGAAGACTATTAAGATATTAGACTCTTAAGATATTTTCTTATATAGCCAAAGAAAGAAATCTGAAATTAAGCCAGAATTTTCACTCGATGAACAAATGGCGAAGCTCCTGCTTTAGAAAAATGCAAAGACCCAGCTTTCTAAAAAAAAAACGTTCCATTGCTGGAAATGATGCGAATAAAGAAAAAAAGAATCGACCTGCAGCAAGGTGGATAGATCCAGTTATAGAGGGGATGAATGCACTTTTAATAGATTTGTAAGATAAAATTAGGGATAAATTTTAGAGATGGTTTTGGAGGTTATCGATCTTTATGGTCTCTACTAGTTAGAAACAATCATTGCTAAATCATTATTAATCTAATAATGATTTGAGATCGCAGATAGCCTAAAAGTGTCATCATAAGCCAGTTAATGAAAATTGTTATCATATTAGTAGTTTTATCATATTATTAACTACTGTAGAATTTTTATTTTTGCATCGTTAAATTGGAACCATTTTTAATTTGCTGCATTTATTGAGGCTTTGATTTTCACGAAGGAATACTTATTTTGCCTCGTGGAGATAAACCGCATCCTCTCGTTGTATATCCTCATGGTGGGCCACATAGTATTTCGCTTGCCGCGTTAGTTTTAGTTCTCAATTTATTATTTTTATTTAATTTTTTTTAATTTTGTTGCATAAATTGGTCTAAATTCTTAATTCGTTACTATCGTTTAGATGGTCGCGAATCTCGCATGCATTGCTTACATTGTCAGGTTTTGCGGTGCTTCTTGTCAATTATCGAGGTTCAATAGGATTTGGTGATAATTTTGTGCATTCGTTACTTGGGAACTGTGGCGACTTTGATGTCAAAGACGTGCATGTAAAATTTTATATATTATGCGAAAGTTTAATTAATATTTCAGTAAATTATTGAGAAACTAAATTTTATTTTTATCGCTTGAATTGTTCAATTCTAAAATATTTTGCAGAATTCGGTTCTGAATATTTTGCGGAAGGTTGAAAACATAGATGAAAATAATATATTTGTGATGGGTTCTTCTCATGGTGGATTTCTAGCTAGTAATCTCATTGGACAATATCCGGTATTTGTAAATTGTAAATTTAAATTTTTTTCTGTAATTTTTTTTCCTCTATTTTTTCGTTTTTCAGGGATTTTATAAAGCGTGTGTTGCAATAAATCCAGTGCTCAATGTGTGCTGTTAGTTTTTTTCTTTATAGGCAAAAATACCTTAATAATTTTTATGGAATCAAAAAATTAGTGGAAAAAATTAGTAAAAAAATTAGTAAAAAATTAGTGGTAAAAAATTAACTAACTTACTTGCTTACCGCGTTAAGTATCCACTATTAGCCGCTAATATGGAAATTTTTTTGCTACGGATTTGATTTTGACGGATTTTAATGATATGCAGAAGACATTTGGTACGTCGGTGGTTCAGTCGTAAAATAATTGCTGTTGATAGTCGATGCTTAGGTTTTAATCTGAACCACTCGTCACACTTCATCAGGTTACCTAACGGAAAAGGCAAAGGAGAGTAGAATTGCTGAGTGGATTTTTCCTCAATTTGGTGTTGATCCTTCAAAAGTTCTGTTGATACTGACGATCCACCTTTTTTAACATCGCTTAAGAGGTTTCTTGGCATATTTCCTAACCCGATAAGCCAGCGGAGCGAGGCTAATCAGCAAAGAGCTACTGCTTTTATAATAAAAATCACTTCGCAATAGAAGAGCAGGGTCGCCAGTACTACTGGGCATTGCTTTTTGATGACAGGTTTCTATTTTCTGAAGCACTGACCATTCAATTTTTTTTTCTCCATTAATTTGCGAACGGTTTTTTTAATAGTCGAATTAAATTGATTTATCATTTGTTGGTAGTTATCCGTTATTTTTTTTAGCAATGTTCGATTTGTCTGATATAGCCGATTGGTAAGTTTTTTTAATTACGTTTTAATTTAAGACAGCATTCCACCATATTTCGAAGTTTTTTATAATATAATTAGTTTTTACAATATAATCTTTTTATTAAATTAGATAATTTAAATTTTTGTATTTTGAAGGGCTGCCGTTGAAGGTTTAGGTGTGGACGTTGATTGGTGTAAAATGCCGACTATCGAGCAACGACAAAAAATGCATGAATGTTCACCAGTAGCACATGTTCATAAGGTTTATTTCTTTTGGCAGAAGAAGAAAAGAATTTATGAGTATATTACTTTGAATGTACAAGAGTACATCACTTTGTATGCTCAAAATCTACCTTTTTTCGGGTTTTGAAATTTTGTGATTGAAATTATTTAATAGGTTATAACACCATACATGTTAGCTATTGGTGCGAAAGATTTGCGTGTGGTTGATCATTCTCGTTCGTTTATACGAAATTTGCTAGCTCGTGACATACCAACAAAGTAAGCTTTGAATATTTTTAGCTATTTGTAATATTTGAACATGGAATTCATTTGGTTAAAAAAATCCTTTTAGAGTTCTCATTTATCCAAACTCAAATCATTGCATAGAGGAAGTTGAATGTAATGCCGATTTGATGATTAATGCTGTACTTTGGTTTTATCTGCATTCGCATCACACTTAACCGTTTCTTCTCGTTGTCGTTGATTGGTATGTTTGAAGTTTTTTGGTGAATATTTTTTTTCTTAATTTCAGCTCTAAAAACATCATTTCTTTTTGAAAAAAACTTCACAGTTTCACCACTTTTGTTTTCGCTATACACTATTTTCTTATTTTCTATATACATTGTTATTTTTCGTAATGTGTTGGTTGCCTTTTTTTTGATATTTCTTAAAATGCTCATTTTTCCATTTTAGTGTTCTTTTATTATTTATTCTTTTATTCTTCATCTGCTTGGTTTAGATAACGCAAATCGGTAAAGTTCGTGGATTAATAATTTAAATATTAAATAATTTCCTATTAAATAATTTCAATCACTTTCCGATTCATCCATTTTAATTTTTTATTGTGAAGTTATTTTGCATTCGTTTTTAAAATATATTTTTGCAATATTTTGTCTATTCTTTTTTCAAAATTTTTAAAAATATTTTATCTTTTCTTTTCGATTACGGAGTTATTATATAATGAATAATATTTAATTGGGATGACAAAGGCAACTTTCTCTAGGTGTTGATAATCGCCGCATATACAAAATTTCATCGCTTATCGGTAGAAATCGCTCTATTTGATTTTGTGAAATTCCATATTCAGTTACACCATGTTTTTTTCCTTTGTATGTTTGTTCCGATGGCTTATTTATATTGTGCGATCTAAAAATTTTTTCACTTTTATTTATTTAATAGTTATTTAATAAAGATATAAGTAAATATATACATATATATTCAGTAAAATATTTTTCTCAAATCTTTTAAAAATTTTGTCACTTTGTAGTTCATTAAATTACTTGTGATTTATGGTCGTATCCAATTGAATATTATGAAATTTGCGTTTTTTTTCCTCAAATTTTGCCTTTCTCCATGTTTCGTTCCACCATTTGCTAAGAAATGTTATTATATTGTCAATTTAAATTTTTCAATAGATATAATTAATATAATTTGAATTTTGGTTGTTGTTGAATAAAATTAAAATATAAATTAATTTGCAGAAGAAGGAAAGAAGAAACTGAAAAAAAGCCAAATAAATCAAACCCAATTTGTCTTTAGATTTAATGGGAACATGGTAAACTTCTGCTACTTTTGGGTACTTCCCCGATTTTTGATAGAAGTGTCATGGTTCACACGAAAAAAATTGACGTATTTTTACCATTTTTGTCCTTCTACCATTCGTTTTTAGCGCTTCGATTGTTCTTATTATTTCTTTCATGCAATTTTAGTATATAAAATAAATACAAAATAAATTAGTATACTTCAGCCTGCCCAAGATTGTCAGTTGTGTGCGTATCGTTTCATTTCTAGATTCGAGGAAAAATTCAGTAACTGCCAGAAGAAATGCAACGATAACACCCATGCATAATACGTAGAATATTCCAATTATGTTTTCGAATGATGAAGCTGATATTTCCTTTTCTTTTGTTGCACTGCATGAAAGTACTCCTAAATAACGTTTGTAACACCTAGGCATTGGATGACCAAAAAGTCACTTGAAAGCAGAGGTGCAAGTAATTCTGCATTAGCCACGACCTTATGTGCTCTGAAGCGTTCAGTGACGGGTTCGTTTTTTTTCAGCAAATGGAATAAACCCAGTTTGTGCCTAGATTCAATGGGAACATGGTAAACTTCTGTTACTTTTGGGTACTTTCCAGATTTTTGCTAGAAGTGTCACGGTTCACACGAAAAAAATTGGCGTGTTTTTACCGCTTTTGTCCTTCCACCACTTGTTTTTAAGCGCTTCGAGTATTGTTCTTTCTTGCAATTTAAGTATCGCCTGAGAAAGTAAATTACGTAATGGAGAGCCTTTTGGAAGAGCAATTCCATATCCCTGAAATAATTTTCTCTGGGAAACTGGATCACAATAGATTAAAATCACTTGTTTTGTATTAATCGTTTTCCACTGAAACAATTATTTAAAGCAGTGGTTCTCAAATTTTTCGATACTATGCATCCTCTTCATCATCCATTATATGTTGGAGTCATTACACTCTTCCATGCTTAATAACTGAAAATTTGAAAAGTTCAGTGGGATATGGTTGTATAGTAAATTTTTTTCTGGCTAATACGAGGAATCCATGTTGATGCATGATAGTGCTTGAAAGTACACAAGAAGTGCAAGCGTATGCATCATTTTCAATGATTTCAATTTACGGTTCCATTTTCGACAGAATTCTTGCTTAAAGCTTCAATCCATCGCCACTTATAATCTTGAAATTTCCTCTAAAGGCAGGATTTCACCTCTGGTATAACGCAAAATCAGAGAAGCTGACTTGACTTCACGACTTCAATATGTATAATAAAAAGATTGTAAAATTGGATAATCGGTTTTCGTGAAATGCATTAAGTATAAATATAAAAATATTTAAATTTAAAATTGTCAAAATAAATTTACCTGAATAATCTTGGGGGAAAATACAAGCAAATTTAAATGAAATACCTTCGAATCTAAAAGCGCATCAATTCGCTGCAAATCACAGTCTCTCTCCATGTAATATTCAATCATTGTTGACTCCATAATATAAGCATAATTTCCAGCTTTAACTCTTTCAATCCCTTCCTTGCTACTATTTACAAATACTGTTGGAACGTTGGACTCCATCACTGACCACCTTTGACGCAATTGGTTACGGACAAAATTTTATAAAATTTATATACAGTTTCAATTTTTTTAAGAGATTAGTACAAGTTACAATGTTCACGTTCATTTACCGTGTTATCTGTGGTTATGAATGAGTTCTTAATAGCCAATGGAATAAAGAGATAAGAGAAAGCCATCGAACCATTGAATCCTCTTTCTATCTAATTGCTTCGATTTGCGTTCATTCATTTTGATTCTATGTCTCCGAGATGAGTAAATCCCTCATTAATTTCAAGAAATTCAAGTGGTGCAAGCGATTCGTCTGCATTCCTTTTCCCTAGTAACTTCTTTCCCAAAAATTTCTAAATATGCCAATAGCCAGCGGAATTAGCCTAGCCAAAAATGGTGACATTATTCAAAAAAGCACCATCTTTGTGAATGATTAAATGATTGTTGCTGTTTTCCTTTATGAATGAGAAATAAAGGCATTTCGCACGAAATGAATACCCGAGGTAAAATATTCTCGCGTGGCTTTATGTAAATCGGATACTTATTAAAAACATTAAGAATATGATAATGCTAAAGATTCGAAGACTTTGAAAGATATCTAATCTACAGAAAGCAACAATCATGGAAAAAAACCAACATTCTTTCATAGATAGGTATTTTTGATTCACGAAAAAAATTCATCGTCGAGCCTCCTTTTAAAGTACCATATTTAATTTTATGCTGTCCTGCTAAATCAGCTGTATTCTCAATGGTTGTTGTCATACGTTCGACGGTCAGAAAAGCAGCCAATTGTGCCGTGTATGATGACAATAATATCAAAGTAAACAACCACCTTAAATTTTGTACAAATAAGTTCACTTTTTATTTTCCAAGGAACTCTCAACTTTTTATAACAATGCTTAAAATGACACGTGTATGATCTATTTGCACTGTAATATTCCTCATCATTTACATTTAAAAGCATTGTTAGCTACCAGAATTTGCAAAAAAACAATCGGCTAGTGGCAGCGCTTATGTTAATTTTTGACGAAATTTTGTAGTTTTTTTAACTCACCAAGTGATAGCAACGATGCGTGTTGCAGCAGCTCGAGGTATCACATCAGAACCTTGCTGCATTAAACTTCCGACTGCAAACCATAAACTATTGGTCATATTAAACTGATTTTTATAGTTATCATAAACCATAATTTTTCCATTAATAGGCTCCACATTAAACCTGAAAAAAAACTTGAAAATATCGATTAATAGTATAAATAGTATAATTGTCAATCTATCAAATTGTCCATTAAAATTTTAAATTTAAATTTTTAATTTTAAATATTAATAAAATCTATTAAAATTAAAGTAGTTTGCTTTCACCTTTGATTAGGCTAGCTGTTATTTAGATCATAAATTTTTCCCAAAGAATCATTTAACAGATGTGTTGTTAGCACCACCAGCGCTTTTAACTACAGGTCTACTCTTGTCGAAAGCAGGACGAGTAAACTCGATAATTTAAACTTTCATTGAAATTAAATTCCAAAATTTTCTTGAAATCAAATATTTTATTTAATTAAATTTTTGATTTGTCTTATATCATCAAATTTGCGCAAATGAGAGTTAAAAATATTTTCTTAGATATATAATACTAATATAATATTAAGTCAAATAGATACCATTCACGTGAACTGAATTTTGCCAATAACCACATTGAGACTGAAACAGCCAAATAAGCACATAACAATGATATCCATACGGAAAACGAAAGAGGTTCAAGGAATGTAAACAGGCGATTTCTGTTTTTCTCTTCACCATCTTTTGCTAGGAGAACTGAGATACCGAGGTGCATAAACGGAAGAGTAAAATCTTAAGACAAAATAACAAGAGAAGAAAGGAATTATTACCGGAAACTCTTAGTAAAATTCATGAAGAAGTAAGAATTATCCTGATAATGATAATGATTAGCCCTTTGATTATTTTTTGGAAAAGAGTAGATTTTTTTCCTCTCTAATCGTTAGTACAATATTCTTTCTTCTATAATACCTTATCATTTTTTGCAATTTCTTTAATTTAGAGTCGATTAATTTATTCCTATTCCACGGTACGCCAACTAATCACTCTCATGATAGAATTACACAACTTTCACCTCTTTTTCCTCTTATTTTTAGTCATAAGTGCTCTCATTTTCTACTTTTTATGCTTATTTTCTACTATTATTTGAAACACATTACGATTTTGATACATGAAACGACCAACCAATAACTTCTATACGACTATATGTAATTGTTATTGCTGATATTGACATATCAGCTTCTCGCCTCTGCAGCGCTCCAACTATTCCATTCCATCTACCAACACTGTCCTTAAAACTAAAAAATCTTAAAATTAAAAAATCTTTTTCATTTTCTAATAATATGTTAGTGAATATCGTTTTATATGCAAAATATTGGTTATAACAACTGCAATAGCTATTTGTAGTACTCGCAATATGCGAAATAAAATCTCTACTTAAAAGAATCGGTGCTCCACTTTCAGAGAGTGCGTGTTAGCCTAATGGATCTTTTGGGTATGCCCGAGAGATGACCATGCTGGAGCTTCAAAGCTTCCTGCAGATAATCCACTGTTGCGAAATTATAACGCTAATACAAGGCAACATCCATTTTAAATGGAAATACTTTTTCTCGTGTAGCGTGTTATTGGAGGTGCAACGGTCATGCACCTTCTTCCTGCGGCTATTGTATTTGTTTGTATTGTTTCAGTTGTGCAATTCTCGTTAACGTCACAATAATCGTTCTATTTATGTTTGTTTATGATGCCTAATGGTATAAGTTTCCATTTATCAGGAATAAATTATATTAAACTCCGCTAAAATATCGGAATTTTGAATTAGTTAATAAGGATCGAAGAAAAAAAGAATGCAAGAAGTGCGAAGTCATATTTTTATTGAAATATTTTTTAATTATTTATTATTTATTATATTACTTATTTATTATATTCACAATCACTTATTGTTGATTATTTTCATTCGTTTTCTCTTGACATTTTGCCATATTAAAATAGATTTAGTTGTTAATTGTCTTCTTTTCTCCTTTTTCTGACCATCAATACGCTGGTCCCATTAGGTTCCAATAGGCTGGTAACAAGACGTTTCCAAGCTGTTCGATCTGACGCCATGGCTGACAGTAGTAGAAGCCTTTCTTTTTTCCATCGTCTAAGTCCGTATATTGCTGGTTTTCCCATACGTTCAGGTTTTGATTGGTCCACTTCGTTTTTGATACCACCCATCACAACATTTAGCAAATAACGAAACATGTGTCAGCTTTGGCGATGGACAACGAAGAACATACCCTAACCAACGAAGGCGACGCTCTATGATAGTACTGTTAAACGAAAGTGGATACAATCATGTGCGATTTTACGGTAGACCCATAAAATATACCTTAGATATGAGGCAGCTAACAGCTAATACACTCCACTCTCATTGGCCATGTCTCGTAACCATCGCAGCGACATCAATACACATTTCATTCTCTCTCGCCCAAATATGACCATGTCGTAGTAGAGGTTTTGTTAGCAATTAAAATTCCGTATGGAACTTATTTTTATCATGGTCATTTGCAGACAAAGTTACTCGCCAGTTACCTTACCGGTCAAAGCGAGTTTTCACTCAATCAAAGCGAATTGGGCATTTTCAGAAATGATACGCCATTTCGCCCGAATGATGTAGCCGGCATCTCTCCTAGGAATTAAGTTTAGTAATTACACCAAACCTGAAGTGAGGAAAACGGAATTCCGACCAGCAGACGACATACAAACGATATTTAGAAAGTGTTAACAGTCATCGCTTGGCTTACAACGTCCATAAGTTCTGGTGTTCCACGCTGCTACATCCAACACCTTCTCGCGCATACAAAGAATCGTTTCCCTTTTCACGTTTCGAACAATTTCTCTGGCTTGCGAGCATATTTTATTTTATTTGCAAGCCATGGGATCGTTTTACGCCAGATTGCATATGGTTATCGCATGTGCACCGAGTTGGGAGTATCATGCGCATCGGAGGACATGAATGCCGTTTCAAGAATATCTGACCCTTTCACCATAGAGTCACTTGGAAATAGAGTTACAAATGAATCCCCAGCAGCCATTCGGATTCTTGATTTTATGGGTTTACTCCTGTTGAAATTGATACTATATATGGATAAACAATTCTACAAAGTTATAGGCTTTGTTGCTCATGGAAAGGGGAGTCTTCTGTATTTTATATTTTATTTATTCTATGCTTTAATTTTGCTTACAGATATTAAATGCTATTGTCGTATTGTCGTAACTGGAATTTGGTTTTATTTTTTCGCCTAACTATGAATTATCTTCAATTGTTGTGTCTAGTTTTTCAGAAGGTATTAAGCAGTATAACACCATCAAAAATGGAAGATTATCTTCAAAATATGCATGCAGCTAAGAAAAATGAAAATCACCACCTCAAAATTATTGTATATAATTGCTGAAATATAATTTCAAAAATTATACTGCAATAATGTCCTTGTTTAAGTAATGCCATTCTTAAAAACTTCAGGTATTTCCTGAAGACGAATTCACCTATACATACCAATGTTTTTTCACGTAAAAGCAAGAAAATCAAGAAAATCGCATTCAATTGGAAAGAAGCATATTGCTTCGTAAAAGAGGTCAGTGAGATGACACAAAAAGAGTCCACTGCTATTTCTAATATGTTATAGCAATATGACAGTAGTACTTGTAATTGTGGCAAAGACGATTAGACGAGCCAAAACGAGTCTGAAAAATTTGAAGAAACGAATGGACTTCGCAACTGTAAGTTTCCAGTTCAATTGGATGAATGAACTTTCCGAAATGCATATATTCTTATGGCTTATGTAGTGTATATAAACGGATCAAAATTGTTTTTAACCGAATTTCTTTCTTTTGTAAAATATTTAAAAACAGATTTAAAGAGAGCGATATTTCATTGTTTGAAAGAGTATCTGAAAAAGCATGATATTCTTATGGAAAATATTACATTATTACTGATATTATATTACTGATTGCTACTTCTTTGATAGGTAAATATCGAGGTTTTTCTTCTCATTTAAAAAGAAAGTTTCCTGAACTCTCTTCATTGGCTGTATCTAATGGCGAAATAGTTAAATATTGAATTGCAGAAATCCTCAAAAAATAATTTAGCAATAATTTAGCGAAACAGGCTGAATTTGGAAAAACGAGGAGATTTGTGTTTCAAACACGAACCGTAAACTGATATAAATGCCCTTCCAAAGCAAAATCAAATGCGCCCTTTTCATTAAATTAAAAGCACTTTATACAATAGAAATAATATTTTGTTTTGTGTTAATAGCTTGATTATTTGCAACAAATTGCTTATATTACTTATGCAAAGCATTATAATTTAATGCAATTTGAATTTTTACATAATTTTTTTTTGAATGGCAACGAATTATTTTTTGATGATTCTGGTGATTATTTTATGAGGTTTATAATATAATGAATCCCTGAAAATTATAAAAAGTGTTGAAAGTTTTGCAATGGGAGTCCACGGATTTTTATGGCATTATCTAGAAAAAAATTTAATGCACCATCAGTATCAGTAATGTAAAAAATTTAACGTAAACCACTGCCATAAATGATATAATAGAGGAAATGAGATTAGGAAGAAATCTTACTTCAATGCCGTATGTACCATCAGAGACCGTAAAAATGGTAAAATTAAAGCGCAATAATTTCGATAATTCAAGAAGTAGATCGATGCAGTATCCTTCATAACCAAGTTCATTATTTGCTTGCATAACAAATGGTTCTTCCTAAAATCATTTTCAAAATTTATTTGCAAAAAATTGCTAAATTTTTTGCTACTGTTGCCTACTAAGCTGATTCTAGATGATGTCGATGATTCACTTGTACCTCTTAGAATTTACCTTCTAGCTAAAATATCATCCTATTGGCCAATAGAGTCAACTAAACCAGAAATGGTGAAGAAAAGAACTAATGGTAATTAACTAAATTATATGTTACTAGACTAAAAACCAAATTATGAATTAAATTATAACTATAGTTTGCGGAAGTACTTGGAATTTTCAAAATTCAAAATTGAAAACATCAACAAAATTAAGGAAATTTTAATCAGTTTTCAAACCAAAATAAAGACGTGCTAAATACTTTTTCAGACTTTAATCAATAAGTTTCATCAGAGGGGAAGGAATGGTTCTGTGAGTTGTTGCTACTATTCCGAAATGCTTCCATTTTTCCATTTCCATTTCCGGCAGGAATTTCTCTTTTAAAAAATCTGAGTGCTGGCGACTTCAATAAGTGAGTAAAGTAGAGCGTAATCATAAGTTCTTGTTGACAGCTCTTAGAAAAAGCTTACCAAATGGACAACAATCCTTAATGTGATTCCTTCTAGATTGGTTCGTTCTGAATCGATATTGAATTGCCACAGATTTGTGAAGCCATCGATGTATTTCCACCCAATTTCATTTGACCATTCTCCAAACTGCAATAAATTGTTTTTAAATAATGCTTTCTGATAAGAACTTTCTTCTTCAATCACATTCACAAAATTTTGAAAAAATTATTGATAAAAGACAAATTTTATTTTACATAATTTGTCTTTCATTGTATTTAAACAATGCAGACAGAAATAATAGCGAATTCAATTCCTAGCCATAGCAAACTATATTTTACAGAAATCGCATATTAAATTATATATTATATGAAATGATAACAAAATATTGAACATCATTTTTCTCAGATGGAAATTGATCTGTTCTATTAAGGCAAATTTAAGAATCGTTCAAAAAAACAAAGATAGGTGATTTCATTATCGTTATTGCTTAAATCGGTTTATCACTATTGCTTAAATCTGTTTTTCATCGATTGCTGATTTTTCATTTTTCACCGAATCATCGTCTTTTCTTAAAGGAATTAAACCACAAATAATACAGCAGTTTTTGCAACTGATGCATTCTGCTCATGAAAAGACCGATAATGAACTCGAGAAAAATATCTAATCTTTGGCATAAAATTAGAACCAAAATACTTATTTGTTTAAATTAGTCTTATTTTTATTCTTAGCGAATTTCCAGAAATTCCTTTTAAATTTCTCTCTCATATTCTGTGGATGGTTATGATCATCCTCAGAAGTCTAGGAGATTGGTTCTGCATAGTATCTTAGCTGTTCTTAGTAGTACTTTCTTCTAGACACAGATCTTTAATGCTTCTAGCATCTATTAAAGCCACTTTTCTAGTTTAAGGCACACAGTTCCTGGTGCTCCAATCATCACTGGAGTTACTTTTGCCTTTATTTTCCACATCTTATGTAATTTTTTTTTTCAGCCATTGGTATTTCTCTAATTTCTCATATTCCTTCTTCCTGACGTTCCTGTTGCTTGGTACTGTTATTATATCAATCACCAGTGCTAATTTCTAATTCTTGTCTATTACCACGATACCTGGTTGATTGGCCAGTACTTGTTTGGATAGTTCGCTTTATTGTTCTCTATGATTTTCTGAAGAGTCTCCCATTTAGTTTTGGGAAAGTCTAAGCCATATACCGAGCACGTCCATGTAAATGATGTCAGCTACTTGGTTATTCTTGGCCTATATGTTGCTTCTGCTTTCATCCCGTATACATAATATATATTCAATTTTGATACTATGAATTATACAATTTATTAGGTTACAAGCCGAGAAATTTAAAGCTGAAATGGAGAAATGAAGAATCAGTACCAAAGCGTACAGAGTTGTTGCAAGAATTGCAAGCTATGGATCAAAAATTGACGAATCTTTAAATCTTTATAACTTTGTAATGAATAAGCATTTGTCAATTTTCGTATTTTGATATTGATATTCGCCGTTTCGTACCAAATTTATTACAAATGTTGCTACGAAACTTGATTAAGATTAACAGAATAAAAGAATGTGCTATTTTTCGTATGATTTTGCTAGTATTAATGAAATAATCATATCAATTAATCATTACAAAAGAGAATGATGGACAAATCAAAATTTTCTCTTTCTTATAAGAAAGCGCGCAAGAACTCTGCTCTTACTCTCGAGTATACCTGTCAATAGAAGTATACCTGTGAGTAAAAAATCCGAGTGGTATAAAGGTTCACCTATCTTGATCGGCAAGTGTGATTTCCTGGAAGAAATTCTTAATAATACTGACCCGAGTGAAGCAAATCTAACAAAAGTGGAGTGTTAACCAATTACTTATAATGATCACTTGGACTTTATTTTTTGATTTTTTCTTCTTATTCTAAAAGCTCTCACCATTAATGGGCTGGTTCTATAGCTACATTTCCAAACTGCGTGATCTGATGCCATCATCAATAATAGAAGCCATTCCTTTTTCCATCGTCTAAATCCATATATTGCTGGTCCTCCTATACGTTCAAAATCTTTTCTCATCGTGTCACTCCAGATCTCAATTGGTCTACTTCGTTTTTGGACACAACACAAGGCTTAGCAAATAACGAAATATCATTTAAATTTTTTCATTGTCTTAGCAACCAGTGAACCTATCGTAAGCAAAAAATGGCGAGTGCTGACCATTTACTATTAGTGCAGTAACATAAAGTTGAATAAAGTTTAAAGTTTTTCTGACAAATTTTTGTTATATTTTTTCCCAGAAATCAAAAAAATCAACTTTGGCAGTGGGCAACGCATTGTCTGCCCTAACCAACGAAGGCTCTATGATGGTATTGTTAGTGTAGGTGATATTGTTAGTGTAAGTGAAGTGATAAACGAAGGTGGATATAATCATGTACGATTTTATCCGCTGGGCAGACCCATTAAATGTATTTAGACACGAATCAAAGGCAGATAATTTCGTAATATCCTCCACTCTTATTGGCCACCTCGCAGCCGTCATCATCGCATTCCAATCTCCCCTAGTTATGACCATGTCATAGTAGAGCTTTTGTTAGCAATTGAAATTCCGCATAGAACTTATCTTTATCACGGACATCTGCAGACAAAGTCGTAACATATACTGATAACCGAGATATTGCAGACCTCATTTTTAAAGCGGACATAGGACATAGACGGTCGCCTACCGGTTTCCACTTAATTAAAGCGGATCGGGCCTTACCAGAACAATCGCCATTTCGCTCCGAATTATAAACTGTTCTATTAAGATAATATAAATGAAAATAATAATAATAATTTTTGATTATTATAATACGTTGTTTGGACATCTCAAACGATCTTTTTTGCTTAATTTTAATTTTTGATGTTTTAATTTTAAAAAAATTTTTCCACTTTATCCTTGTCAGGAATAAACCTTTCATATCAAGAATCCGAGCAACTGCTGGGGATTCACCTGAAACTTTATTTTTAAGTGACTATATGTTGAAAGGGTCTGATGTTCTTGACACAATGTCTGGAATAATTCCACAGAAAGATGAGGTGACATATTGTGATAATTATCGAGGAAATTTGAATGCAATGGTGCTGACCAGATATTCAAGCTAAGAAGTGTGATGAAACATGGCTTCAAATATCGGCAGCCTATCGTTATGTGTTTCATCGATTTTGCAGCTGCTTTCGATTGATAGACCAGTTCTTTGGAGCATGATGGAATGTAACGATGCTCCAGAAAAGATCATTGGGCTCATAAAGACATTATATCAGATTACGTTGGCACAGGTATATGGAGAACTGACTTCTTCAAAATAAGAACTGGTGTCCATCAAGGCTGAATTCTTTTCCTTATAATGTTCAAATATGCGATAGAGACTGGACATTGCTTCGGCACTCAAGAGGTGTGCAAATCAGTTCAGAGCATGGTATTATAGATCTTGAATACGCTAATGATGTAGTCTTTTTTGCTGAAAATTACGATGAAAATTATACTAAATTACAAATTATACTAAACAAAGTATCAGAAACTGTGGCAGGAACTAAGTAAAATGAAAATCTTTTCATCTTATTTACAAGAAACAAAAAAAAAAAATTGATGAAATGCCTCTTTTTACAAACTCATTGCTAATTTAGGAGGTGCCCGATTTTAAATATCTTGGATACCGAATAGCCAAAAGACAAACAATAGACAAAAGAATAGACAAAAGAAATTACATTTCGGTCAACGACAGCTAGAAATGCGTTCTTCCGATGACGAAATCTTTATGGAGCTGTCACGAAATCTCCATAAAAACGGAGTCTACGTCTATATAGCCGCGATTAATTCGATCTTGCTTGGCTGTAAGAGTGGAGGATATTACGAAATTATATGCCTCATGTCTAATATTTTATGGGTCCGCGGTAAAATCGTACGTGATTATATCCGCTTTAGTTTAAATATTACTTGCATTGACAGTACCATCACAGAGCGTCGCATTCTTTGGTTAGGACATGTTCTTCGTTGTCCATCGCCAGAGACTCATATTTCGTTAGTTGCTAAACATTGGCTTCTAATACTATCGACAATGGCATCAGACCACGCAGTTTGGAAACATCTTACCTTTATAGCCGGTAGAGCCAGCCTAACTAGTAATGGGCTGTTAGAGGAAAAAAATAGAACAGTTGGAAGAGCCAACCGCTCATAAAAGGTCAATTATCACTCTGATGAACTTTATTGTGGAATAACGATTGAAGCTACTTGACAAGCCAGCATATCACTTAAGGCTTACCACTAAAAACTATAAGCCCGAACAGCTTGAATTGGCTATATTTAGCGGAATGGAAATCCCGTCTTAATTTTTAAAAAGTCTATGGATATAGTGCTGGACTGTTGGAAATCAAACTCAACGGAGAATTAGTTTAATTCAATACTACAATAACGGCAAAAATCTAATTATGAACAAGCTACAATAATTTAAATCTGCCAGATAAACGAGATTGAAATTGGTGGTGGAATGACAAATCAGCAAATAGTTAATTCAATGAAAAAATTCAACGAGATATTTAGCAAGAAAATTTGGTTAATTAGTATATTTTCGGTTAATCATTAGAAAAATATACCATTTTCAATATATAAGCATGTTTTTGCATTTATAATATATATTTTTTTGCCACGAAATTTTATTTCTTATTCAACATGGAGAAAAATTTATTTCGAAATAAACTTCACAGTAGCTAACCATTGTAAACTCATCGTTCATTATTCTAAATCCACTTGCCATCAATTTAGAGCGTTCATAATTTTTATCGAACTGTAAAATTCCAGACCTTTCTGATTCAAGGAAAACCTACAAAAAAATGCTCAGTCATGGAGACTTGCAATAAATGTTATCACATTCGGGGAAAAAAATTGTCAAGAAATGGTTTTTTTCACTTGGAAGCATATTGATTCAGCAACCATCGGATTCTGGCTGATTTTTCCAATCAGATTTTTAACTTCCAAGTTACAGTGGAGAAATTAGTGGAAAATGAGGAAAACTTAAACACATTTTTTTAGCTACTTGATTTCCAAATGATCACGATTTAAGTAGGCACTAGAAAATGGCTTTAAAATCAGTTTCTCCTTGTCAATTGATTAGGAAGAAAAAAGAGAGGAAAAGTTGATATTTTATTGTCAGATGCTTTTTGAAATATAATTTTTAAGTGTGAAATTACGCATCAGCATTGTATTAGAGCCATATAAAATGCTAGACCATGATCACAAGTGAAAACAAACATTATTTATTGCAGAATTTAATTTTTCACCATCATTCCATACAGAGCCTCCATCACACAATAGAGGAAAAGTTAATATTTCATTGCCAGATGCTTTTAGCGATAAAATTGTAGTTCCAATAACACTGACAGCATCCATTGTCAAACCTAATCCAGTCTATAAATTCTATTTTGGTCATAAAATTCCAATTTTTGAGCTTTAAATATTAGAAATTTCATTAAACCATCTTCTTTTTCTTCTTCTAACAGCTCTCACCATTATTGATTAGGCTGGTTCTATTGGTTACAAGAGTAAGTCTCCAAACTGCTCAGTCCGACACCATCGCTAGTAGTAATAGAAGCCATTCCTTTTTCTATCGTCTAAGCCCATATATCGCTGGTCTCCTTATATGTTCAAAATCTTTCCTGACTGTACCATTCTAGGTCTTGACTGGCCCTTCTCGCTTTTGACGCCAATCATCACAGGGTTTAGCAAATAACAAAATATGCGTCAACTCCTGTGGTGAACGAGAATGTGCCCTAATCAGCGAACGCGATGCTCTGTGATAACCTTATTAATATAGATGGTATTTGAACAAAGGTGGATACAATCATATGCGATTTTATTCGTTCGACCGATCCGGATCCGTAAAATGTACCTTAAATGTACCTGAGTGGTCAAAGGCTAATATCTTCTTAATATCTTCCACTTTCATTGGCCATGTTTCGCAGCCATATAGCAAGAACAAGCAAATTGCAGCTATATGGACGCGATTTTTCGTTTTTATGGTGACTTCGGGACGGTCTATAAAAGTTTCATCAACTGGAAACACATTATTCTAGCTGTAGTAATCGAGGTTACAATTTCATCCTTTGCTTGGCCATTTGGTATTAGAGTGGATCCAAAGTATTTAAGGTCCAGCAATTCCTCAACTGGCAATAAATTGATAAAAATAGGTATTTTATCAGCATCTTGTATATAAGGCGAAAATACTTTCGTTTTAATTAACATTGATTTTGCGCCCAATTTTCACTGTAGTTGTTGACACTTTTTTTAACATGATTTGCATTTCCTCATAATTGTCAACAAAAAGGACTACATATCATTAGCGTATTCAAGGTCTGTGATGCTATGGTTTGGATTAATTTGCACACCTCTTGCCGACAAGCGATGCCTATTATCTAGTCTATCGCATAGTTGATTATTGTGGAGGAAAGGACGCAGAACTCTTTTTTTGGCGGCTCGACATGCAAATCAGTCGGAACAACAGATGGTGCATCGTGATTAAGTTTGGCCTCAAAAACTTTCATCTATTTCCATCTTCTGAGGCGATCCTTAACAGTTTTAATAGGCACCGCATGCATTCTTCGCCGTCTCCATTCTTAAGGCCATATTGCTCCAATAGTGATTTCTGTCCCGCCGTGCTGCTGTCTTTGTAATTCTTCGAAGCACCCGATAATCTGGATCCTGAAATATTCGGGCTTTGGCAGCTTTTTCAGGCAGTTGGACAGCTGCTTCCGACACTCAACTAGCGTACTTTCTACTACTATATTCTAATGTGGAAATTGCTGACTTTTGTAGGCATGTTTTTAATTGGGACCAGTATTCATTCGCCGTTCCAGAGATATTCATTTCACTGAGGTGTTTTAATAATGCAGTTTGAAATGCGCTTATCGTTTCCAGATCTTTTAATTTGAGATAGTTGAAAGATCTTGCGATACGCTGTTTCTTACGACTTGACAATTTTATACAAATTTTGGTTCGGACCATAATATGATCTGATCCATGGCGGTTACCAGTTTCAGCATCCCCATAAGAGCGACTATCAAGTAGAGAACTCTTCCAGCGGTGAGTGAATATATAGTCAATCTGATTGGAAGATTGGGTAGAAGATTGGTTATTATCAGAAAATTCCACGTAAGTAGATATTGATATTTTGCCGAATGCCGAAAGCATGTAACTATTTTATTAGCAACAAAAAATTCATGCTCTTCAGCAAAATGAAAAAGGCGTTCTCCATTGGCGCATTGGGCCACAATGCCACATTTACCAATCGCAGAGTTCCTTGAAACGGCATCATGACTTACGCGCGCATTCCAGTCTCTCTCGAGTATGACCATGTCAACTCTCGGTTAGTGATGTGCTAGCAGCTGAATTTCCGCATAGAACTTATCCCGAAATATTGCAAAATTTTTCCTTTGAAACGTGCATAAGCCATACCGTCATTTACTAGTTTCCATTCAGAGCAGATCGAGCCTTTTCAGACATGACAATCGCTACGCCATTTTGCCCCGAGTTATCCGAGACACCACTGTGATATAGCCAATATCTTTCATTAAACTATAAAGTTAATTTTTTAGGTTAAGCCAACCTCAATTGGAGACTCGGTTTTAATAATTCGCAAACTGGTAACATTGCATTCAAATCCTTCTTCACTCGTAAAAAAGTCGCCAAGTAGGTGAACATCCTTAATATTGAGAAAAATTTCAGAGATTCAAGAAGTTGCTCGTTAGAATTGCAAAAAATTAACTAACCAAATCCATAAGAACGTATTCAAACCGTGATTCAGTCAATTTGGCTCTCTTTGCGTGTTTAAAAAATGTGGTTATAGAGTCGATATCCTTTGAATAGAATACCTGCAATCAAATTTTTTTTCAAATGAATATAAAATCAAATAAAGAAACATCGACTATTTGTCCACATGTAGAAAGAAGCCGCGGGGCAAAAAGAACTCATTAATAGCCTAAAAGTAAAGAGAGAATAGCTTGACAGTGTGTTGTTGATCTTATTGAGCTCCAGCGCCATAAGTTCGATTCGACCTTTTTCGCGAAAGTGAGCGTTTGCCATTAAAATTGTCATTGGAGCGATTTGGAAGTCGTTCAATGCTTTATCTTTTCTTCAAAAACTCCGAAAGAAATTTCTCCTAACAGCCGGTCCATTCATAAATGTAAATAATAGTAAAAGAAAAAGGAAGAATTGTAAATAATAGGCCGAGTAATATTGCAAATTTTCTGGTCGACCAATTTACGAGACTTTTTCACTCAATTTTTGGTAACTAAAATTCATGGAAACCACGCCTTCGAAATAAGTCAGTTTTTTTTATTAAATTGTTTGAAATAATTTTCAATATTGCAAAAAGAGAAAATATTCACGATATTTGTTTCTCCCAGTTCACGAATATCCTCGAGGAAAGTGTGGTAAGCATCAGTATTTTCCGGCATTTGCCGAATAATAGCACCCGATTTTTGTAGCGAATACGACAGCGAACGTTCATTTAGCAATTCTTTCATCTCCATTAAATCTTAATATTTCGCCATGAATTAAGATTTATTTAATAAAGAAATAACAGACATCACGGCATGAACAACTTATCCTCATCATCTCTGTTTTTTCATCATTTTGTCATGTTCAATATTTTTCAAACTGATAGAATTTTCCTCGCAAATCTGAATAAAAATAAAAAGAAAAATAATCTACTGATTTTTCCTGTCGATCTAATAATAATAGATGAGGTTAATTACCTTTAGGATTACTATAAAGGATGAGAAAAGAGGACCACTTTAGATCAATGATTAGTTGTGCAATTGCTTTGCCAATAAAACCTTTTGGTGGACCAATCGTTGTAACGTATTTATTGCCTAATTTTTAATAAAATAACATTAATGAGCTTATCATATAAAAGATGATACTTTATATATTTATGGTTTTCCCGATTGTAAAAGAATGAAATGAGTATTAAAAGTTTTTCGAAATCATGTATGGCTAATTGATTTGATTCACTTGATTGGGAAGAATCTTCATCTTTTTCTTCAACAGTTTTAGCCATTATTGGTCATGCTGGCTCCGTTGACTGGAAGAATAAAAGTTTTTCTAAACTACTCCATCCAATGCCGCACCTAAGATTAAAGAAACCAATCATTATTCCACCGTCTAAGCAAATATCGTTGGACCACCTATACATTCAAAATCTCTTGTGATTGCATCAGTCCACACTTTGACTGGTCCTCCTCGTTTTTTATGCATTCTATCACAAAGCCTAGCAAGTTTTAAAATATATGCCAATTTTTGTGATGCGAAGAACATCGTAAAACCAGCGTTAGACGATGTTTGTGACGATATTACGAACGCAGGTGATATTTGAGTGAAGAAATGTAGTCATTTAAATTTCACCTACTCATTGTAAAAATGTTTTAGATAAAATTGGTCAGAGGCAGTTAGTTAAGTATCTTACATTCTCATCGGTCATGTTTCGCAGTTATATAAGAAAGCGCACTGCTAGATAGATGAATTTTCTATTTGATGATGATTCCATAAAGGTTCGAATGCATTTCCAGGTGCGGTTATCAGGGCTCGATTTCTTCTTTCGCTTAGCTATTTGATATAAGAGTGGATCCGAGATATTTAAAGTCTAGTTCCCCGACCCATGATAATAGTTTGGTAAAAATGAGTATTTTATCATATGGTATATCTTACGATGAAAAATCTTTATTCATATTATTTTTGAATCTAATTTTTGAATCTAAGTTTGGTTCATTCTATTGATTGCACTGATAAAATGCCTTTATGAGTCGAATGATCTTCTTTCAAACACTGCCACATTTCATCATCCTCCAAAGCCTGTTCTATCAATTGAAGGCAGCTACAATTATCGATATTTGAATCGATATCCTCCTTGGTGTGAAGATGAACAACATACCTATGGCCTGATTTAAATTCCGCATCTTGCAGTCTCGCATTTTTATTAACCTATTAAATAAAAGAGACGCGAAAATTTTTCCAGAAATATCTAATTAGGTCAATTCCACGACATTATTGCAGCGTGTCTTCTCATTCTTCCTGGAAATTAAGAACTGTCTATTTTGTTCCAGTCATCTGTTAAGTTCTTTCTTCCATACCAGAGAGTATTGAAGATAAAACTATGAAACACGGCAGATCACATTTGAAAACTCTTTTCTCTGATAACTTTATCGGCCTCTTGAATAGCAGAGATTATTTTTTGCTCTATTAAGGTCTCGCAGTTGCAGACATATGGTTCAACTAGTATGAATTTTAGTTATATCATGATAACACGTGGTTAGCTTAACTGTAACCTATAACTTTTTTGATGGCAGTAACAGGTATCATTTTCTCAGATCATTCTCGGATCGGATCATTTCACAGATCATTTTCCAGGTTATGGTTGCTTTATGAAGGTGGAATAGGTGAAAAGGTTTTCATTATCAAATCGCGCAACTGTTTCTATATTTAATACAATATTACTCCAATAGCTATTTCGTTTTGTTGGGATCTGTTGATATGTGTGTTCTAGCAGCCTTTTCGAACGGCTGGACCGTTGCCTTCGACATTTATGAGTAGTGTTTCTTAGTTGTTTGGCCGATTTTTCGAGATGCGCCTTTATTTGGGACCAGTATTCAATGGCCACTCTAGAGGTACCGTTGTATATAATTTTTCTTTATATAATATAATATATTTATATTTATATTCATATAATTTATATTTATAATATTTGAAATGCTCTTACTATCTCCAAATATTTTAGGTTGAGATAGCTGAAATATTTCGGAAAATCCTTTTTCCTGCAAGTATTAATTCCATACTGATCTTGAACATAAGATGATCTGATCCATGAAGCCAATTTAGAAGCAGCGACAGGAATGGCCATCTAGTATGGAACTCTTCTAACAACGATTGACTTCGATATAATCAATCTGGTTTGCTATTTAAGTAATTTCATGTGACAATAGATGTTCTCAAAAAGTATGTACTGGTAGCTAGAAGTCCATTCTCTTCAGCAAAGCGAAGGCGCTCTTCATTTGCACAACGAGCCCTTTAGCCATATTTGCCTATAGAACCATAGAACCATGACAACGCTGAGTTCTACACGTATCCCTATGTCCTAAGTCCTTCTGATACTGAAGCTCCGTATTATAGAACCTCTCACGATCATCTGCGCATACACACCGAGACTTTGCAAAATTTACCTTTGAAGAAAGCAGGGGCTATATGGTTGTCAATCGGCTTCCATTCAATCAGAATGAACTGAACCTTTTCAGATGTGACAGTCATCTTATCCGATGCGCCTCAACGATATCGCCAGTAACTCTCTTGTAAAAAAATTTGCTCGAAAACACAAGTGAGAAAAGCGGCCTCCCGAAAAAAAGACGACATGATATTTGAATAAAGAGTAGATGAATAGTAGAGACGAGTAAACAATGACGCTGCTACAGATAGCGTCTCGCAGCGTATATGCAAAGTAGATGGACAGAAATATCAAAGAAATCGAATATCTTCGTTTGGAGCTTTTAAAATATTTCATGAAATTTCTCCTATGTTTATCAAGATGAGAAATTGATATTATTACATTATTTCTTTTTTTGTTTTATGTCTTCATTTTTTCTAATGAAATAAGTAAATAAATGAATGTGTTTATTATTTAAATTAATATTTAAATAAAAGGAAACAAAGTAAATAAACCATTGTCAAGCGGCGAATATCTGATAAGCGATAAGCAAGGAACATGAAAGTGATAACACATCGATTCGACTAACTTTGTATCAAATTTGTCTAATTCATTCAATACAACTATGGCAATAATTTCGCTTTGTAATATGTCACAAACTGAAAAACATTAGATGGCTTATGAAAAAAGTGCCTACTAAAGCTTTGCCAGAAATCATCAATTTACCGATTTACGGATTTAATTTTAATAAATTTATTTATTCTTTGAATCTGTACTCTTAATATATTCTTTGCTTACAATTTGAACTAAATGCGCTAAATGAACAAAAATAGAATGGTTTTAAACTAAGAATTCAGTAATAATGGTTCAATTAAATGGTAGAATCGTAAATTTGCAAAAATTCGAAACGCTGATGCTGAAACTCAATTCTCCACAAGAGTAAACCTGTCCAAAAATCAGGATAATGCTGGCGAATTCACTTGTGCTTCTATCGCCAAAGGACTCCCTGGCATATTCCATGTTTTGCGATGCTATTTGTCTTGCACGACAGGAAAGAATTTAACCAGTAATAATGAGTATTAAAGTATGTTTTAATGCAAATAGCATCGCAAAACATGGAAAAAATAAATCGTTTTCTAGCTTCAAATCGCTATGTTCAATATTATTTGGTTTGGCAGGCCGAGAACCTGTCATGCCGATAGTGGCAAACGCCTGGGCTTCTTGTATATCCCGAGTGATATCTCCTGCCAGATACAGGCAGGAAAGGCCCTCATTCGGTCTACGGAACCGAAGATTGCAGGTGATTTTCAAAGATTTTTAGATGACTGCTTATAAGGGTAGGGTCATTCAGTATTATATTGCTAGCTCGAAAACTCAAAATAAAACTTTTGTTGGCCAAAATAAAACAGTTTATTTTTTTAAAAAAGCAAGTGTGAAAAGAATGATTTTGTCGGATCATTGACGTGCCTGTGGCTCGTAATATTGAATTAAATAATCGATGTCAAAAAACACATCGTAATTATTCAAATATATACCACTTATCAATAGAATTTTTGGCACCCAAATCAACCTTTTTTCTTTATTTAATTTATTGTTGACTAAAATGCCGATTCTCTTATAAAAAATATGTGGAACCTTAATTCACTGACTGAATTAAATAGAGCACAGGACTGCCACATAATTTCATTTGCAGAGATTTCATAACTTTTGTAGATAACAATACTTAGTACACAGACTCTCATCATTTGCAAATAATTTAAAAAATAGTCTAATTCAATAGTCTAGTCTAAAATAATTCAAAAAGTTAGAAAATGTTTTTTAGCAATATATAATAGCTGTTGTAATGAGCCGTTTGCGGTTTCACCATTTAAAGGCAGTGCTTTCGGAATTTTCATTCGTTTTAAGACATATGAGGGTGTCGAAGGCAAAAAGAAAGCAAAGGAAGATAATATAAATGAAAGTTGAAGAATGAAAGATATAAGCAAAGAATTGATATTCATATATACGTATAGAATAATTAAGTCGAAATACCAAATAAACCCTTGGAAAACCGTCTTTCGAGAATACCACCTTTTGGATATTAATGATTTGTTTTTACATGTCTAAACGAAAACTGCTGAAAATTCACGAAAGAATAGTATGTCAATTATGGATAAAGCCAACGAAGTTCGACGTAAAGTCCATGTGCATGAAAATGGAGGATAACCCAAAAACAACTAAAATGGTAACATATATACACATATTCGAATATTCGAATATTTGATCGATTCTCACCTTTTTCATTCTTTGCTTACCAATGATTATATATATATATATATATATAATACATTAATACATTATATACATTATTATTAATATACATATCAAATACACATTAATATATGTTAATAGGCTACAGTCTAACTACAATTGCCTTGGTACCCCACAGTCACACGGCAACCACGATGAGACGACTAAGAAGACTGCAATATCTAAGCATCACCAAAAGAGAAACAAATCTTGAACGAAAAAAATTCAAGCCATTATAAAAGAGTATTTTCTCGCTTATCATTTTGTACATTATAAATTATAAATTAAATATGAAAAAACAAATGCAAATGTTATAAAATTATATTAAAAAACCCTATAATAGAATTATATGAAAAAACCTCGATCATCGACAAAGCCTGCAGCTATTCCACCAATTAATTCGAGACTAATACCACTTTCAAATGTGTTATCATGGTTCCAGCTGTTTATTGAATATTTCAAATTTTGATACTGGATGCTGCCGATCGCTGATATCGTACCTGTTTCATCCGCATATTTCAATTTAAAATGACATTCTGAATTCAATTCAATTCTAAATAAGAAAAATAAAAAAAAACAGAAATTGTTTGTTTCACTCACCTATTTTATAAACAGATGTTGCTGCATATTCAAACATAATCAATGTACATATCAGAGTAGTCAAGGAATCCATGAACCTTCAGATTTTGGAACTAAGCAATTGTATAATGAAATTTTGTAAAATCTTCGCATCCATCTAAATGATTTGCCTTACTATAAATATTGGCTAGAATTTATATATTGATATATTGGCTATAATTCTTATACGGCTTTATCGGTTGCTCGCACGACATGTTATCCTTCAAATAATCCAGTTTTAAAGTATTGAATCTTTTAGGGAATGCAACTTTATAGTAATTCTAAAAACTTATGATAAAGGCAACATTTAAACATTTAAAAATGCGAGCCGTATGAAATCAAAATATTTCAGTTGGGCAATGCAAAAAATTGTAAAAATCTGAATTCTTCTAAGTTTTTCTATATTAAAAAAAAGGTTTTTCAGGATTTCGTTAAATTTTTAGATAAATTGACCAGTCAAATTAAGCCATTTAGAAAAATTCAGAAAAATGGATATAAAGTTTGATCATCGAATATTTAAATAAAAATTAAAAAGTGGATCTCAATGATAAGAAGTAAAATAAATAAATAACTTCGATTTACAAGACATAACTTCCAATTTGAAAAAAATCTTTAAAAAATGACTTAAAAAACAACAGTGATAAACTGGAATAACGTTGAAAAATCTGGTAAATCTGGTGCTTAAATTTTATAAAATTTTTATCCTTTCCACGCTAAATTTCCATTAAATGGCTGAATTTTTGCGCAATTTTGTTTGAGGAGTCAATTCATTCAAAAAAATTTTTTGTACAGTGGATTATTAAAGTAAATCAAAACTTGGCTGAAATAAGCTGTTTTTAGAAAAAGCTGTCGAAGAAAACTGTAATGAAAGATTAACAAAATTGTTTCGTAAAATCTTAACCCTCTGTTTAATAATAATTGTAAACAACACGACATTTAGTATAAAAAATATTTTATTCTTTAGTTTATTCTTTAGTAAGCCATTAGTTCATGGTCGTTTAAAAATTTGATGAACTTCATTTAAAAAATGATAAAAAATGCAAAAAAAGTGGAAAAAATCCAACTGTAAAAAAAACGAAAATCAAAAATCCATTTCCATTTATATTCATTGTGAAATTCGCCTTGGTTTATCACTTTATCACTAACCATCTTCATATATATTTAAAAGCATTCGCCCTTTCCGGTTTTACTGGTTGTTAAGGTGCGATCTCTCCGCAAAGAAATTTGTTGGAGGAAGAAGAGGCACCATCCATTTTATTATCTGCTTTCAGATCGATTTTTTTTATCTTTTCTTTGATTTTTGTTGGCTTTTTTATCTCAATAAAACATGTATGCTCGATATATTGAAAATGTACCCTAATAGCCATAGAAGCCAAAAAAGTTTTTTTGGCCCATGGGTGCCATTGCATGGCTTTATTTAAAATATTTCTGTCTATATATCCATGCCTTTAAATTTATAACTGAGAAAATGTATTACATACAGTAAAACGATAAAAGCTGAAATAATCTCACTGAAAAACAAGAATTCATTGATATAAATAAAATTACGCGCTACCTGTTGTAATTTGCCCTATCAAATTAAGCCTTATCAGATCACTATTTTCTTAAATAATATATAATCATTAATTCATTCTTTACTGATTTCTTCAAACAATTGTTCGCAATCCTAAATTTATCCAAAATTCATCCGAACAAGGATTTATAGCGATTTCTTATTAATTCTGACAGAATTTACGGTATCTAATTTAAATAATTCATTTCTTTGCTAACTGTTCGATTGATGCCAAGCAGCGTGGGTTTGCTTCTCACACTTGACGGAAGTACCTATCATTAAATTCACTCGCCATCTTCAAACTTTTTTTTTCTGTTTTTAATTATTAGTGAACTATCCGACGAAAAGGTATGTTTTATATCAAGTCCTTTTTTTAGCCAAAATTATTATTCAAAATGAAACTTCAGTATGTTACGTACAATGGAAATTGCAATAGTAACCGATTAATGAGAGCGCAATGCCGCAACAAAAATAAATTACGAAAAAGGAGAGATTAAAGCAAAATATTTGTGAATCCATGTCATAAAAAATTTTATTAATCATACTTTGGGTCATTCATTACTAGTTTAGCGAAGCATGGAAAATTTCAAAATTTTTGTAGCTGAAAAAGATTTTGAAAATTTATCAGCGTTTTATTGACAATAACTTATTTTAATTTTGCAAGTAATTGTTTTAAAAGAAAATTGGAAATTTGAAAATCAATAATTCAAATAAATTATTCAAAATTCACTAAATGTGATTTGAAATGATAAATAAAATAAACTCCATCGGAGAAAAAATAATTTTTTTTTTCTATAAACTAAGAAAGATAAATAGAAAAAATAGCAAAAAATACGTGAAAAACACAACAATCAACAGTAATTATTCATCCAATGCAACTTTTTCAGCTAAAATTAATTTTAGCGAAATGCATTAAAAAGCATTAAAAAATTTGATAAAGAGTCGAAAGCTGGTTCAAACTTCTTCTTCTTCCTCTAACAGCTTTCACCATTACTGGTTACGCTGGCTTCAATGGCTACAAGGGTAAGACTTGTCCAAGTGGCACGGTCTGATGCCATTATTGACAGTAATGGATGCCATTCCTTTTTCCATCGGCTAAGTCCATATATTGCTGGTCCTCTTATACGTTCAAAATCTTTCCGAACTGTATCAGTCTAGGTCTTGATTGACCCTCCTCGCTTTTGACGCCACTCATCACACGATTTAGCAAGTAGCGAAATATGCGACAACTCTTGTGGTGGACAACGGAGAATGTGCCCTAACCACCGAAGACGACGCTCTGTGATAACATTTATGCAAATGGTATTTGAACGAAGGTGGATGCGATCTTGTGAGATTTTATTCACTCGACGAATAAACAAATAATCAGCTGGTTCAAACTGCGAATAAAATAATAATAATTTGGCATCTCTTAATTCTCGGTCCCTTGTTTAACGATTGCTATCCAATTTTTTACGATTTTTTTCCCATTTTCTGATTCCTAGCTGATGAGATATCCAATACATATCCAATTACTCCCCACCATTTTTCACTAAAAAATTGTTTTATTCTCATTGACCACACTTCAATTTTTCTCTAAGTGGCAAATTCTAACCGTCTTTCTTGAAATCTTTTGGTATGATGGTGCATTTTTCAATTTTTTTTAGATTTCTTCGTTTTTTACATTTCTTCGCTAATTTCTTCGTTTGTTTATTAGGAAATTAAAAATTAAACTGCTGCAAAATAAGTTAACAAAAAGGAATAAGGAATAAAAAAGGAATTTTCTCAAAAAATGAAGTTTTCAACTATCGATCAAATAGATTGTCAAAAAAAAATTATCATTTAGAAATTAAAGAAGGTGACATTACTGATATAGGCATAGATAACTAAACAGAAGTATAAGCGGTTAACGGTTACCAGGTCTGGTTAAGATATTTGAAATTTTTGCTAGAGTGGCACTTGGCGACAAGCACCATCCAAATTTTTAATGACAGTTTCACTCCAATAAGGCGAAATTTAAATCCTTGATTCACAACAAGGGAATCTGAACGACACCCACTCTATCATTCTAACCATGTTTATAAGCGTTTTTAAAAGTAAACAGTTAAGTAAATTTCATTCTGATAATAAGAAGAAACATGAAGGAAAAGAGAAAATATATTATAGAATAAATGAAAATCGTAAAATCATCGGTCGGCGATAAATAATTTGATCATCGTGCGTCGAATAATTTCAAAATCTCAAATGAGGAATTAACGATATTTTTTTTGATGATTCGGATGTAAGCACCACTAACATAAATTTTTGATTAAATATTCACTGAATCTATAATTCTTAATGATGCCTATTTTTGCTTCTTTAACATATAGATTTTTTTTAGCAAAAAGTTTTTGATCCTTGGTGAATAAAAGATTTAAATTTTTTGTTATATGAATTATTTCTCTTTTCTTCTTTTAGCACTAATCATTTCTGCTTTTCCTGGCCCACTAATTAATAGAAAATATGAACAAGATGATGACTTTTTGACTAATCACTTAAGGCCACAGATAACCTTCAGTACTATCTAGATCATACTTTTAACGGCAGACTCACTCAAAGTACTGGGATTAGACTTATGAAACTTAATCTCAGCCGGAATTGAATGCCCTTCAGCTACTCTATCCTCTGCAGGTTTGCAAAAAATTTAGTAATTTAATTACATGCTTTTTTGTTTGGTGCTTCAGTGGTGTGGTTAAGAATGAGCCGAGAATCGAAAATAGTTCGTCGGCGCATCAGGCATTCGCAGGGAAATAGTGTCGACGAATGACGCTAAAATTGTTAAGTGGAATATAGCTCACTTCGGAGCGTCGATACCAAGGTTTCACGTTGCACAGGGAATCAAAATCTGGGTATGCTGGCGATTCACCTACACTTTGATCGCCAAGTGACCTCGCAAAATTTATCTGGTCCGAAAAACCAGCAGAGCGAAACTAACTCGTAGTGGTGAGCGATCTTTAAAAAAAAGTTGCTTGTATGCTTGCGTATGTGAGAGCGGAAATTTTTTAAATTTGTTCACCGAAAAAGATTTTTTAATTATTTGTGTTCACATTGATGCTGTTTCATGAAAATATCAGTTAATCGACAGAATTTGAATTAAGTTTCTTTCGAAAACTCTCTACACTATTGGTAAAATTTCTAAACCTTGAAAATAAAGGTTGAAAGTCGAAAATTTAATTATGGAGTCTTGGTAAATTTTATTACTGCAATACAGTAATGCATATTGAACATTTTCTCTTGAAAATTATAGTTATATAAATTTAAATTTAGTTTGGTTCCATGGTTTTTTAAAGATTTAACTGATTTCTAACTTGCCTTTACAGTTTCAGGCAATCATCTATTGACCAAAATATTCTTTAAATACAAACCAATTTTAGCGACCTGCTCCAAGTTGCAATAATTTTTAGAAGATTCCTGCCAACCAATTTATTTAATTTTTAATTTATAATCAAGGACAATAATAGAATAGGTAATGATTCACAATGCGACAAATAATGGGGATAACAAAATGAAACAATAAAAATGGAAAAATATTAATAAAATGAAATTTGGTTTTGGGCAGGAGTAGATAATATTCACCAAATTACTTGCTTATAAACAAGTTTCATCTCCCGATATTAGCAAATTTCATCGAATTAAAGAGAACAATTATCAGTAAGGCTTACATTTTCATTGGTATTTTCATGTTATAAATTGCATGCACATAATGGTAAAGAAAAAGAAGCTAATTCCACATGACCCACAATGCACAGCTCGTCGGAACTCCTAGCTGGCATTGTTTTGCTTTGGCAGTTTTATTCTTTGTGACAGCAAATTCAGCGATTTCAATTTTCAGCGATTTTAATTCAACGGTTCTTTAACCACATATTCCCTTTGATTGATTTGCTAATTATGAAGAAAACATTCCTGCAAAATTTTCTGTCTTTCAGTCTGTTTAAAAGTTAAGTTTTTGCGTAAAAATGAGCATTGGTAAAATTGCGCGGGTGCATTTCATCGCATAAGACGAGCAAAGTTAAATGATGCCAAAAGTTTCAACTTCACTTTGAGTAACCTTGGTTTTGACGATACTGTCATATCGATGAATCTCACAATTGGGATTCTTTCAGAATGTCTTCAATCAGTCGTTTATTATGTGACATAATTTCTTCTTCAGAAGACATTTCGAGTAAAATTAACTTCAAAATACAGGGTTCTTTCACCTTTATTCTCATTTTTTTCTCCTTTTTTCTTCTTTTCTAACTATTATTGGCTAGAGTGGCCTGCTCGATCTGATCGTTGATTGTAATTGAAGCCATTTCCTTTAATTTATAACCAGCCAAGTAGAATGATAACGCCATGTGCTTGTATTAATAATAACAGTTAAAATAACAGAAAAAGAAAACAGAAAAAGACAAAAAAAATAACATAAACAAAAATAATTATAAAACAATATGACAAAAATTAACAATTTAAAGAAGAAATTACAGATCAATATAATATAGTACAATTCGAAGTAACATATATAACCTGAAGATAAAATCGAGATTTCTCACTTCCTGCAGTTCTTGCCTGGTGTAAACTCTTCTCTCCTTTTTTTTAAATAATATCGTAAATAATATTATCTAGTCTTTTTTTAAAAACAGCTAAGGATGACGCACAAGCTACATCGTTCGGTAATTTCTTCCAGTTGTTAATAGTACGAATAAAGAAATCATGAGTCCTTAGTTTAGTTTTGCATATAGGTTTTAGTAATTTTAAGCCATTAGTTCTTGTTGGATTCAAATTTAGTCAAAAATTATAATATTTCGAGCAATCTAGTTTAACATAACCATACAGAATCTTATATGTGTAAATTAAATCTTGTTTAATTCTACGAACTGAGAGAGAATCCATGTTATGTTGTAAAAGTGTTCTTTTATAATTAAAATTATAATTTTTATTAGGAGAGAGGCGTCGTAGAAAATACTTTTGGAGTCTTCAATTATTTTATCTGTTTTGCAATGTCTCGGGGAGTAACATGTAGCATTGTAGTCAAGAAGAGGCCGAACGAATGCTTTGTATAATTTGATAAGAAAACTTTCTTAAACGAACGAAAAATAAAATTTAGTATCCTTGAGGATTTCTTTACTATGGCAGTGAAGATCGAAATCGAGATTTTCATCCATGATTATTCCAAGATCGGAGAAGTGTGAGGCTCTATTGATTAAATTACCATTTATAAAAAGGTTAGGAAGATCGAATCCTTTAGAGTTGATGTGAAGAACGCCATATTTTTGAAAGGAAAGGGTAATTTGGCTGTCATATAGCCAGTAAGCTATTCTGTTGAGGTCCTCCTGCAGTGGAGATAGGCTACCATGAAAATAAGAAATTTTACAATCATCAGCATAAAGATAAACAGTAGAATTTATTATCACAGTGGTGATATCATTTATATATAATAGAAATAGCAATGGCTCAATATAACTGCCTTGGGGTACGCCTGATTTAACAGATGTCATGTCAGAAAGAGTGTTGTTAACATATACAGCCTGGTAACGATCTTTTATGCAATCTGAAACCCAGTTATAGAGGTCCCCTGTTATGCCATAACTATTAAGAGTGACCAATAATTTGCTATGGGAAACAGTATCAAAAGCCTTAGCCAAATCTAGGTAACTGATACTATTTTTCCATTGTCAATTGATGCTGACCAATCAGAGAGATTTGCCAATATTTGT